>APFE031301810.1:9754-41038 GCA_000404065.3 Pinus taeda
CCCAGGTTGAGTGTAAGATTGATAATTATATGGTACATTTCTGGGTCCTTGAACAAATGATTGACTTGAAGGTGGTTGAAAACCTTGAGGTTGATATTGACCCTGAGGTTGGTAGTGACCTTGAGGTTGGTACTGACCTTGAGGCTGGTATTGACCTTGAGGTACATATTGATACTGGGGTTGATCTTGAGGTACATATTGGTACTGGGGTTGACCTTGAGGAAAATATTGCCTCGTAGGGACATACTGTCCTTGAGGTTGCGCCCCAGGCGGTAATGGACTACCTTGAGGTTTCCCCTCAGGCGGTATTGGAGTACCTTGCGGCTGCCCCCCAGACAGTATTGAACTACCTTGAGGTTGTGGATTAGGAGTAGTACCAGACATCATATGAATCTCTTCGACACTTAACGGTTTGGTTGCATTATGACCAGGAGATACAACATATTCAATGGGTCGAGGTGAAGCTCCTGAAAACGTACCAGATAAAGACTGATACCTAGGAGGAACAGAAGGACCGCCATGTAAAAACATTTCTGGTGTCTGAGTAAACAAGGATGACTGTCTCAACATATTCAAAGGAGGATAATAACCTTTGGGTGTTGGATGGAAAGGAAATCGAGGTGGTGAAGACGCGAGACCTGGATTTTCTAAAAAATCCGTCAACGAAATATACCAAGCGTCACCTCTAATGGGACTGTAGAAAATAGATTCATGCTCCCTAAGTTCAATAGTCAGTTTATTTTCAGGGATACTGATACCTTCGTTCAAACTCAAACTTACAATTTCTTCAATGGAAATGAGTCCAAAAGGAAGATTCTCGGTAATGATATTTTCTACTATGGGTGAACTAGGACCACTAGAAATAGGAGAAGCAAATCCTGAAGATGGAGTAGCAGCAATTTCAGTTTCAGGTTCAAAGATTTGAGGTTCTTCGGCTAATGAGCTAGTAGGAGTATTACTACAAGTAACCTCAGAAAATGAAATCAGTTCAGAAATATGTTCTATTGCTTGCACTAGATGATCAAGATGTACAATCAACGAAGACTCTCCTGCCTCTGACGACCCAACCCTACTTTCAATAGGTGTGACAAGAGCTCGAAGCCCTTCCATTTTTGGTGTAAATTCGGGAGGCTGCCCCCGTAGTCGACGAGATTGTCTCGGTAATTCAGCCACGATTAATTATTTAATTACTTCACACGAAAGCAAAGGAAATATTAAGAAAAACACCTAAAATCTGTAAAGGACAAAACAATTTGAAGCACACGCCTAATAAATCTAGGAGATCAAACCACACACAAATAGTATCTTTTCGGATTGAAAACACTAGTTGGTGATAGAATCCAACGTCGCAGAATTCAATACAGAAATGGCGGTTGGAACAGTTATCCCAACAACCTGTTTAATGAAACAGTCTTGCACAAGTTTCTCCACTATAACTGTCTCAAGTGAAGATAACCCCCAGAGAGTCCAAGTGAGTCTAATTAATGTCTGCTACATGTACAGTGGGATCTTCCCTCCACTGTCACCTAGGAAAGAATCCTAAAGATTATGGTCACTAAGGTTACCAATGGAAAAAAATATACCTGGGGGAACAATCTACAATCTGATATGCACGCAAGGGCAGAGTAACAAGATTAATACCCTTGAAGGCTCCGTGACATAATCCAAGGTTTACCAATAAGTGACCCTAGGCTCCTCGACAATGGTCAATCCGAGTTTTACCGTTTTTAATACGTGAATATCTTCTATCGTTCCCAATGAGGAAGGATTGATTCCCACACTGGTTCGGATATGATCTCGTCCTTCTCCTTTAGAGGAGCTTTCCAGAGATGATGTAACAATTGGAATTTCTCCCTACCATAAGATCGACTACTTGTTTGTTTAAACTATCTTGGAGAGTTAATTACTTCCTACTCCAAGATACTAGCCTAAGCTATGTTGGTGAAAAGAGCCCTAGAAAATAAAAATATTGTTAGATTGATTTTTAATTAAGCGTTAATTTTATTTTCTGTTCCTTAAGTCAATGGGTGCGAAGATGAAACTTTATGGTATGAAGACTCGACTCCAAAAAACTAAAAGATGCACCTAAGATGATAAAAATTCTTTTTCCGTTTCAATGAATTTCTAGCTAAGGAAGAGTTGAAAATGCAATGCTTTGAAAATCAAATCTTTCTCTTAACATACAACTAAAAGGAAACTTTTTGTCTTTTCTAAAGAACTTTAAAACATGAGACTACTAATCATGCTCACAGAAAATCCCTTTTCTTTTCAACAATCAACAACTACAAGAATAAGCAATTCCTTTAAGAGAGCTTTTAAGATTTCTAGAAAAACTCTAAAAAACTATTGAAAACAAATTTTCAACAAGCTTGTATAATTTCTATGAAAAACTCAAAACTATGATCTAATCTTGAGATCTAAACGAAAATGGATTGAAAAGAAACTTGAAATGTTTTTGAGGATGCTCAACTTAGTCTTTCGGCTAACTAAGGATGAATTTGTTCAGCTCAACAAACTAATAAAAAACATCCAATTATATTTTAATAGAAAAAATGAAATTTGAAACCTTTAATCAAGTTTAATCAAAGTTTTGTATAAGAGACAAATGGGATCTAGATCTCTTCACGAATAGAGTTCAGAAGCTAGTCAAACTCAGCAAGAAAACCGGAGAGAGCAGGGTGATCTAAGGCTCTAAGACTTCGGATCTCTGAGCTACTACAAAGACCAAGAAAAAACCAATCCAACAAACAAAACTTCTTAGAAAATCACTTCAAACAAGAATGCCAATGAAAACTTACTCACAAGGAACTTTTGCCAAGACAAGTGCAGGTCTGGGCATATACTAACAGCTATGGATAAAAACTAAACCTAACTGGGTAGATGGATCTTAGGTTTTTCAAACTTTTGACACCGTTCGTAGACACCTAGTAGAACCAAGTGCGGTGCTACTTTGTGTTATACTGTAACAGTGCAGACAGGTTCGCACTGTAACTAACTCAACGGGTGCGGCCCTCTTCCAAAATTCGAAAAACTAAAAATCCAACCACGATCTAACCAGTACCCAAACCCACATATATCAAGGCAAAATTAGAAACCAAAACTTAAGTTTCTCAAGTCAAAGCAAAAACAAATCAAAAACCAAACCAAACCATTCCCCAGCGGAGTCGCCAATTTGTTGGCCTGATAAATCGTTCTTGTGGACAAGATCGATTTCCCTAGTATTGAATGATATTTAGCAACAAAGAGCACAAGCAAATATACTTTTCTCTAAACATGTTTCAATTCATTAATGAATACTAAGAGGTGTAAGAGACCCTACCTCGGTCCAACGCTTGTTTGAGGCAGTTTTACTCCAACAGCTTTAAGTAGTTTCCGTTTAATAACCTGCATACACAAACAAGCACACATCAAAGAATACCTACGTATAATAAAACATGTTCATTATGAATATCAAGGAGCTCATAAAATAAACCATTAGAGATATTTCATTGAGGAAAAAAAAATTGATTGTATTAACTTTATGAATAAAAGAACCTTACAACCTTTGCCTTGATGTTGCACAAGTTCTTTCGAGGGTCCAGCAGGAGTCTCCTCTACTTTGAAAAGCCTCACTCACTTCCCAAATGACATGAAAGGTATGTGATCTCTCCTCTCACAAGCTCAAAAAGGAAGCGCAGTTTTCAACAACATTTACCCTCAAGAATCTTCAGCTTTCAACCTCTCTCACAACCAGCCCAATGCGTGAATTTATAGTGCAAATGGAGGAAGTTGCAGGTCCACGATTGAAGGGATAAGTTCCTCCTTCAATGGGATAAGCACCTCATATCATGGAGTTAGCTCCCTTAGTTATGGAATGGATGAACCAAGGTGGAGCGGACTTGCCAGCGTAATATTCCTTCTAGAAGTGTCTAGAAGTAACCCAAGATGAGTTTTTAAGAATGAACTCACGCCTTTTTAACTTTTACAGGGGTTTGCACCCATTACTCAATAGAGAGAGCGGTCAGGTTCGCAGGAAACATGACCATTGGGTGCGGCACTGCAGGTAATGCTAGGAGAAAGTGCGAAACAAAGATTTGAGATATTTTTAAGGTCTTTCTCCCATTTTCAAGGCTTGATATGAAGAGCTGAAGTTTAAGACTTGCAAAGGAGGTATGTATCAGTGTTGATGGACTCACACAAACTGTAGAGAGTCATGGTGACAATTTTTTGTGTAACAAGCACATCCTGGGAATGAATTTACCCTTTCTCAATATGTTCAAAACATTGAATTAGAAACCACTTTGCAGCGTCTATGAGTCGCAATACAGTGTTTGTATGCACGATGGAAGGCAGTGTAGATAAAGCGATGCAGATTCTATTGTCATAAGTGATGAGTTCTACAAGGCATGTGTACAATAATTGACACAAGATTTTACACCGAACTTGTGGGAAACGATTAAAACATACAACAGCTCAGGTTTAGAACACGCCTCCAGTGTTCCCTTGTACATGAACTGTAATAAATCCACAAACGCCACTTCCTCTGTGAACACACAAGAATGTTTACAAATTAAAATAAAAGGCCACACCACTAAGTTAAATGTAGCACAAAAAATATGTAATAAGGTTTTAGTATATATAAGTTTTTGTTTTTGAAAACAATTAATTGGATGTTTACAAAGAGTTGAGAGAAATTGGTTTAAGATGAAGTCTCTCTGACAGACAGAACCGAATTTTAATATGTTAATTGTGAAACAGATAAAAATAATGAAAAATGGGTTTAAATGTACCTGAAGAGCTTAAATAAAGTGTGACATCCCGCTCTTCTGATTGTTTCATTCCATTTGAGAAAAGATTCAACATAGTAAAACAAAAAGAAATAAAATATATGATCATATAAAACAAATTTGAAATTATGTAAAAGATTTATAGAATTCAATAATGGAAATTTAAATAAAGAGAGACTTTTTTCATACTTCCATGAACAATCCTGCATTGGGGGGACGCATTTGTAGATGGTTGTTACTATTTCAAGAATATGATTTGGAGGTCATCGTAAAGTCGGGATGCATAAACGTAGATGGCCAATTCGAGGATATAATCCACTTCTTAACCATAAGGACTGCGTCGCAAGGATATTCAGTTCAACAGAAGAAAGAATTGGTGGTAGGCATGACAAATTTTACGGTTATCATGGGGCACCTCTACAAAATGGGAAATGATGAAATATTACAAAGATATGTACCTAAATTTGAATGAGGACAGATCCTCATAGAAGCACATGGGGGGTTTTCAGGAAGACTTTATGCGGGATGGGTGTCAGCATAGAATATTCTTCGTGTCGGACTATGGTGGCCAACCCTATATCAAGACTCAAAAGCATACTGTCGGGACTGTGACATATGTCAACGACCTCGGAAATCATCATGAAGGGATGAGATGCCACTCAATCCATAGATGATGTTGCAACCATTTGAAAAATGGGCCATAGAATTTGTGGGGCCTATCACCCCTCTAGGGAAGATAGCTACACACTATATCATCACTGCTACAAAATATTTGACTAGATGGGCAGAAGCATAGCCAGTTAACGACTGCATGGCTACTATAGCTGTGAAATTTTTATTTGACAACTTCTTCATGTGATTTGGATGCCCAAACATTCTAATGAGTGACCGCAGAACACACTTCCTAAATGAAAATATCAGCGCACTTACTGAAGAATTTCAGGTGTATCATCAACAAAGCATGCCATACCATCTGCAAGTGAACGAGACTGTAGAAGCATTCAACAAGATTCTGGAGACTGAATTGACCAAAGTATGTAACGCATAGCGAACCAATTGGGATTTACGCATACCTACCATGTTATGGGTATACATAACCACATGCAAAAATTGACAGGGCAGACACTGTTTAGGTTAGTCTACGACACGAAAGTCGTCATGTCAATGGAATACATTGTACCCAGTTTGTGGATAATAGCAATGACAGGGATGGCCGATTGCGAAGCCTTAAAAGAGAGGCTCGCGCAACTAGAAGAACTAGAGGAAGAATGATTTTTTGAAGGCTTCCATCAACAGGTACAGAAACAACGCAAGAAAGCTTGGCACGATTGCCACATCAAGTTGCACATGTTCAAAGTCAACGATTCAGTATTATTGTAGGATAGCAAGTTCGAGAAATTCCCTTGAAAACTTTGAATGCATTGGTTGGGACCATAAGTAGACAAAGAGGTCACATATGGTGGCGCGATCCAGCTCGACAAGCTTAATGGAGAGCCCTTCCCATGAAAAGTAAATGGCAGTTGCCTGAAGCTCTACACAAGTGGGTTTTCTGCCTAACTAACTGACCGAAGTATAGTCTCAACAATTCAAGTAGTTGAAAGAAGGCACGAGACTATAAACGAGTCTACAGGAAAACCACGCAAAAACAAGATTCTATGTAAGAAGCATTTATTACTAGAATCAAGGTCACGCATGAAGGGATGCACTGCTGTGCAGAAAGGCGGGAAAGTGACCGTTGAGGTCACTCTTCATGACAAGATGGTCAATCTGAGGCACCAAGGAGCGGATGACGGGAATTTAAGACATGAAGTCAATATTGGATTTCAAAAAATATCCAGTATGTATCGCATTAATGAACCAGAATAGGAGGGAACAATCGAATTTGAATACTGGTAGGCTTATAAATAATAGCTGGTCGCCCACCAAACAAACCATGGCACTATGAGATTTAAGTTATTGAGTTACCTAATAGATATGGACCCATCCAAATTTAATGCTTTGTAGAGCCTTTGGGACTACGTAATGCTGATGGCCGAAGTCACCGTGTCGATTCCAATGCCAGTGGTAAGAGACATACCGCAAATTCCTAGATAGATAATAGGACTCGTCTGAATATCGCCATGAAACTTGTGGTCAGGTAAGCGATCTGTGAAAGATAAGGGCAAGATGGTGAATCTTGGGATAAAATATAGAAGGCCAGGGACAAGTGCAAACTTGGGCTACGTGCCTATGATGAAACTTGAAGATTGGGACCTTGCGGACAACAACATCTCTCTCACAAAAATGCAACACAAGCTTCAGCAGATATTGAGTATATGGGACCAAAGATTACAAACTTGCTGCACTTGCATAAAGAGTTCATGACTTTGGCATCTCACCTAGAGCTAAAATCGTATGAGAAGCCACTTTGTGTTAACCGAGAAGAGCAGAAGCTTGAAGAAGTGTTGCAGGAGCTTGAAGAAGTGTTGCAAGAAGCAAGGATGGAACAACGAAGTGTACTGCGTCACTCACAGGGATGGTCAACCGCGAAGCCTTTGCAGCGCATCTTGCCACACCAACGAGTGACTTGGGACAACTCATGATGATTGTGTTGGGGGCCTGTTGGGCATCGGATCCCCCGCATAACAGTTTTGTGGCTTAAAGCCCACATTTTTGGGTATTGTATTGTAAAAGCTTCGCGAAGTGTGCAGAGCAAAAATTGTAATGGGTCAAGTGTAAGGGTAGTCCATCCTAAAATATTATAAATTAATATAGAATGTGTCAACCTACCCATGGTGTGTGGCCCATGGGAATGTATAAATAAGAGCAAGGCTCTAATTGTAAAATGCAATTTTTCTGGTAAGAATGGAAGTAGTATGGGCGTCTAAAAGTTATAATAGATCTGAGTTTGTAAGTCCAAGTCTGGGTTGTAATAGGAGGTAGAGGCTTTGCAGCTGTGTGCGTGGAGGCTTGGTAGAGTCCACAACTGTGTGCGCAGAACCCTGTAGCTGTGTGCACACGGTAGGAAGTGGATTGTAACTAACAAAGGCATTAATAAAGATAAGTTGATTTTGGAATATTGAGTATCTATTTCTATATTTCGGTTTATGCATTCATTCATGATTTATGATTACACGCATATCTGTTTATGTTAAATGATAACTGAAAGTACGGTGCCTTCGTAAGTTAATGCAAGATCTATAATAATATTAAGCACAGAAAAGGGTAAATTGCATGCATGCTTGTCTAAGGTAGTCACTCTGAAAAGGGAGCTACGCGGAAGCAACGTAGCACATAGGATTGATCCGCACAACCCCACACCACATCAAGACATCCCCAGGGTGTGGAAACCTAGTTCCAACACCCTCCCATACTACCTTGGGTGAGACTTCATTCCACGCTCTGCGAACTGTTTCTGAAAGGGCTAGTAGTGACCGGATTTGTTTGGCTAAACTTTGCTAAACCTGGGTCAGGCCCCAAAAAGCCAACAAGCAGCACTAGCATTCGATGAAAATAAAGTTGTTTATGTAGTTGGTTCAAAAAAGTAAAATTATAGCTTGGGAAAATATTCTAAAAAGTGGTTTTGTTGGCCCATCCAAATGCCATCTATGTGGTTCAAAAGAGGAGACAATGGAACACTTACTCAACCTCTACCCTTTCACCTCTTCCTTGTGGGATTGGGTGGCCTCAATCTTCAGGCAAAATGATAGGGACAGAATCAGTATTACCAACACCTTGAAGAATTGGAGAAAATACTTCTCACGCAATGAAATCATCAACAAATCTTGGACTCTAGTTGTAGGCTTCTTAATCTGGGATGTCTAGAAAGAAAGCAATGGCAGGATTTTCAAGAACAAAACTAGCTCAACCCATAATATTATTGCACAGATATTAAGAAAACTCAAAGACATTGTTGGAGCCCTTTTAGGAAGACCTCCTGAGGACCCTACTCTGCCCCAGGATGCTCCTATACTGCTACAGTTGGGTCTCCATTTGCTAGTTCCCCTGAGCATAAACAAGGGTGTCAGCTAGATAAATGTTAGTAAAGACATTTGACAACCTCCTCCTCACGGTTTCTTGAAATTCAATACAAATGGAGCCTCTAAAGATAACCTAGTGATGGTTGGGTTTTGGAGAGGTCATCAGAGATGAGTTGGGGTGCATTAAGGTTATCTTTCATAGTAATTTGGGGACTTCCACTAATAACATGGCGAAGCTCATGGCCTTAGAGCAATGCCTGGAAATATTGATCGAGTCAAATTTACATAATGCCATCATTGAAGCAGACTCTGAATTAAGGCGGCAAAGAAGATATGTAATGGAAAATCACCGGGAAAATTTTCAAAACATTAGCAACTTTTGCAGGCCTTTTAGTGCATTCATAACCACCTACAAACGCTGAGAACAGTTAACTTCATTCATGTGCGAAGGAAAGCCAATATGCTAGCTGATCATCTCGCGAATGAAGGAGTGTTATGCAAAGAAAGTTACAGTAGGTTTGCTTGGGATTCGACACCCTCCAGTAAATTGTGTGTGGATTGTCAAACACAGGTGGCCATAGATATCGAGAACTTCCAAACTTTTAGGAATGAACAAGAATGAAGACTAGTGGAAGCAGGAGTGAGCGGAAGTGAAATTCTTTCTTAACTGTAGATCCCTCAAAAATTCGTAAAAAAGAGCTTTCTATAGGGGATGGGCACTTGGTAAACAGTAGGCTTCTTAGCATGTCGTCGACCAAATATCTCGATAGCCTTCACCATCGAATGGATATCGAGTGGGAATGCGATCGAAGGTTAACTATTCAAGCGGACTTGAATATTTTTAGATCAACGTTTCATAATATTCATTGGGTCTGTAAAGAGGGTAAAGACCATGCAAGTTTCTGATCCGATACCTCAGAGGAACGTCAGATCAACAGGGACCTAATTGTATGGATATCGGGTTCTAAAAGTAATTGAAGGTTAATTCTGAGATTGTACCCTAACATTTATAAACCAATGGCTCATAATCCTTATCGGATCCATGAACCAGGTAAAAGGGGTGCATGTTTATGAGGCGGTAGTGTTTGTGACTGACGGATCATACGAGATCTAGATCAAAGGGACATCAAGTTTCAACATGGGAGGAGGTTAACTCCAAGAACAGACTCAAAGTTTTATACATTAATAGTTTATTTACCTTGTCAGCTCTGTAAAGCTCGTAAAGGTCATGCATATCTCCGAAGCGATTTCTTTAACAACCATTGGATCATTGGAGGTCTTATCAAATGGCCATCGGGTTGGATAATGGGTGGAGGTTTAGATGTAAGATTAAGGCATAAGGATTAAGGTTTGTTCCACGTTGTTTCAGGTTAATCTTCATTGGGTTAGCCCTTGTTGGTCTTTATAGTTGTAGATACATATAATATATGTAATATTCATGCAGTTAATAGAAGGCTCCACTCTTACTTGACCAAAAAAAAAATATCGACTATTGTGTCATAAAATTGAAATTGTCTCCTAACACACAATAATGCTTTTGTTATATATTAAATTTATACAGACAATTTTGTAAGAGAATAATTACGCCATAAGGTGTTTCCCTCTGAAATGAACTCCCCCAAATGCTTTTATGTCCTTATCTTAGCCGTTAGATCTTTTGTTAAATGATTGAACAAAAATCAGTCGTCTGATTTAATAAAAAATATTTTAAAACATTAAAAACCTTAAAAAACTTTTCACTTTCCACTTGAAATATATGCGCCCAGGTTAGGTTGGGTTGAGACACATAATTACGACCTGTTGGGAACCGACATTAGAAAAGAAAATTACTACGCCAGTATTATAAAGCATGGCATAACATTCAAAGGTCGTGCATTTATTTGGTAGAGGAAATAAACGCGCAGACGCTACCACCATTTCTTGACTGATCATCTGCCACACCACCCCATCTTCTCTGCTTCAAACCGAATTTAATATTTAGGGTTAAGCTACAGTTTCATGGCAAATGCGCAGTGGGACTTTCATGGCAACCATAGTCCATGCGTTGGATTCTGAGTCATAAATCTGCATCACCATATTATTTTCAGCTGCTTGTCCCCATCTATTATTGTTTTCACCAAGCAGAACAGTGCATCTCCTCCTAGTTCCATCAAAATCCATTGCAATGAAGCTCCACCAAATGAGAGGGCTAGGATTAGGTAGACGTCTAGAGGACCCAGTAGCAATATTGCCTATGGAAAGACCCAATCTATCTCCCCTTCTATGAGAACAGTAGATATTCCTGCAGGCATCCACAATGACGACATCAAAAGTCAAAGGAGCTTTGTAAATGATCATGTCTCAACTATCGCCTCCTAGGTATTCTATAACCCATGTTTCTGCAATACGTTCCCCAGTCCAGTCAAGTTGAACCAAAAATCCTGGGAAGGAGTGCACTGAAAAAATTGAATAAATTCTTTGCAGGGCATCGGAGGATAGCAATTCTTTCCATTGTCTCAAAAGAGTTCTCATTTTGGCAAGAAGACGCATGGGCAACATGTAAAAAATCTTCAGCAGCAAATCCTGTGGGAGGGCTTGCCAAATCTTCACTTCCATGAGAATGTCCATCTCTGACTCCCACTGTTCTGGAAGGGATCGCCAAATCTCCGGCTCCATTACCACGTCCGTGGTCTTTTCACTCTCTCAATGCAGAGATAGATCGAATCGTTTCTTTATTTTAATCTACATATGTTAAATTTTCATCTCAAAACTGTTGATAAACGGTAACAAGATTTGTGTCTTAACGGGCTAGCACTTCGTAATGTGATGGATCAGTCTAGTGTCTAGTGAGATGGTGAGGTAACCAGAGTGAGAAAGGGTAAACTACTGATTTAATTGTCTTGATAGGTGTCTCTATGGAATATTAGTAGGCGGGTGAGTTTTGTTTATTTTTGTTTTTTTCCTTAAAATTTGAATACTTTATTTATAACTATGAAATTAAAGATAATTACGCCTTAACAGGTTTCTCTCAGTAGTCTAATTTAATAAAAAATATTTTAAAACATTAAAAACCTTAAAAAAACTTTTCACATTTTAAAACATTAAAAACCTTAAACTTTTCACTTTCCACTTGACATCTATGCGCCCAGGTCAGGTTGAGTTGAGACACATAATTACTGCGTGTTGGGAACCAACGGTAGAGAAGAAATTACTGCGCGAGTATTATAAAACATGGCATAACGTTCAAAGGTCATGCATTTATTTGGTAGAGGAAATAAACGCCCGGACACTGCCACCATTTCTCGACTGATCATCTGCCACACCACTCCATCTTCTTTGCTTCAAACCGAATTTAATATTTAGGGTTAAGCTACAGTTTCATGGAGAACCTTGAAATTACTTCCTATATAAAGTGGACAACGTTGATTTTTTCCCTATGAATTGTACAATGCAGTAAAAAATATATGATACTTTTCTCTATAGCTATTAGTTTACAATAAATGTGGTTTCAAGCCATGAAGATTGTTCGAGAGATGTCTATTCCACTCCGTCTCTTTTTGTTTTTCTGTTTTTTTTTTGTCACTGTCATTAGTGACACTTTCAAGCCAAGAAGATAAGTTGAAAGTTGTTTGTGCTTTAAATAAAAAAAATAATGCATTCCTTTTGTCTGTTTAGTTGGAACTTCGAATGCATGCAGCCCTTCTCTCTGTTTAGTATTGTGTGTTTGACAAATCGTTTATAAGTGAAATTATGGCGTCTCACTCCATCGGACAGACTGAATGGAAATTATCTGTTCTTGAAGGTGAACGCCACAAACTAAATGGAAATGTTAAGGGCATTACACTCCTTTCAACAGATCCCTCTGCATATTTCAGATCGGATGGGGTTGTGATTTAATAAAAAATGTTTTAAAACATTAAAAATCTTAAAAAACTTTTCACTCTTTAGCAGGATTTTGTTTGGCCTCTTAAATTCTTAAAACTTCTGCTGGTTTCATTGTTTTCTTTTTCACTCTAGCATTATAGCAATATCTACACAGTAGCAAGTTACAAAAAAGGTCAATAATCCATAAGGTATTCATCGTTTTTCCATTGTTAGATAATACATTATACTAGATCCTAACTATTGCGGCCAATTGGCTACCACCCTGACAAATAGATTGAAAAAAAAAGATCCCCATCCTACACAATGGCAACAGAGCGTAGGTATGGAAGGCATGATAGGTTTGGAGGCGTAGATGATCTTTCACGTTGGTAGTCCTCAATCACTATTTGCATACCTGGCACTGGTGTTGGGTTTTTTCTTAATTTCTTCTGAAAACTCCTTTCTTGATTCAAGATTTTGCATTGAGAATATAAACGAGTTGTTGCAGTGGCTGCTATAACCTCTTGTTATTGGCTATCGCCGTGCAAGGAATGGAAATAAAACAAGAAGCTTCCGCTGACAAGATCCAGACCTTAACGCTTGACCAGACTCAAAGATCTTCACGAGAACCTTTACAGCTTGTATGAGACACAAAAAAAAACTGACAGATGCCATGGCAGGTGACTGTGCTTTCAACCCTAATTAAGTACAGTGAGTAGAGTGTTGGCTCCATTGTTGCTGAACTTATCTTAACGGTAGATTCGGGAATATCTTGAAATTTCTAAAATAGTGGTAAGGTTTGTGTTTTTGACCAATATCAATAAAGTTTAAAGAATTAATTTATTGTTATTCATAATAATATGAATATTTTCAAAATCTGCCATCTCTATGAAATGGTCTTCTTTGCTCTGAAATATTTTTTCCAAAACTTATACCCCTCCACTGCTTTGAAATGTTTTAGCCAATTGTTTTTTTACAGGACTATACAAGTTTTGTATGACAATATTCATTTTAACTTTTCGTACATAATATTAAAAGTCTCCCGGATCTAAATCTGTAAATGGTACACTGTCTCAGAATGTGTATGTATGTGTGTTCTATGATTTTTCAGGTGTGGATTAAAACAAAGCAGAGTGCCTTTCCACCATTTCCTTTGCAATCACAAAATTACATCAATGCAGAACCATAATTCTTAACAACATATTTTAGATGTGCTCAGAAGTGTTCAGAAGAATCATGTTAATGTAGTTTAGGTAAACTTTCTTTCTAACTTCACAGAACTCATGTTATTGATGTGGAATATAACCTAACGAATTTCCACATTCTCGCTATATATATATATATATAATTTGTCCACCTAGACTTATCTCCATTTTGTGATACTAACAAATTTCCACCATTCTTATATATATACATATATATATATATATATATATATAATATATATATATATATATATATATTATATATTATATATATATATATATTATATTATAATATATATATATAATCTTCCCACCAAAAAAATTTATTTAGTCTGAAATAGTCCAACTTTGCTTTCTTAAAAACATTTATGAAGTTTGACATTATATACAGAAGAATTCACCTGAACAACCTCAGAAGAAAACAAACATCTCTAAAGAGAAGAACCAAATCCATCAACAACCTTATATATTGTGTCCATTGAAGGATTTTGTTTGTAAGTGGAAGGATATTTGAGAGCAGAATGCAATGATATATCAAATTGGTGTTTATTAGGATGCTTTAGTTGCGTTGTTGCAATATCCAGAGATTTAATTTATGTCAGGATGATGAGTTGTCGCAGATAGTTCACAGTGTTTTTTATCACATATATGTATTAGCATGATAGTTTCAGGGTTTTCAAGTCTATTCATTGGGGGAATCTCATGTGTAGTCCTCTTCCATCCTTAATATTGGAGGATGGAGAAAAGCGACTTCTATTATTATGCCGTAAGGCGTTTCCCTTTGAAGTGAACCCCCCAAATGCCTTTGTGTCGAAATTGTAGCTGTTAGATGTAATGTTAGACGATTGAACATAAATTGGCCGTCTAATTTAAAAACCCTTAAAAATAAGTTAAGATATTAGTTAAATATATCAGTTATTATTCGTTAATATATTAGTTATTATTAATTAAAAAACTTTACCCTAGCAACCCATCCTGCGCGCAGATATCCGTGTTTGATGCAGAGGAGGGCGGGGGTGTTGAGGAGGGGGGAGAGGAAGGCGGAGGACCTGCAGAGAAGGGAGAAGGGTATTGACGAGGGCCGCAGAGGACGAGGCCACTCTTTCTTCACTGCATGAGGGCCTCCTAGGCCATTTTTTCTACAGATCGTTTGCAGATCATTTTTCCCTCAGAATATGGCGCCCTTTGCATATTATGGCAGTGGTAATGAGCTCCATGCTTTCTTTCAATCATAGAGAAGAAAACTCAAAACATCAGGTGTTTGTGAACCTTTGGTGATTTTCACAACCTCGGCACGATGCGGACAATCCCTTGTAAAGTGCTCCTCATCGCAGATGAGACAAGGATATCGAGGTTTTCGTTTCTCGTCAGTAGATTCAGGTTTATCAGATTTCTCCTTTGAGTTCTGCTTATTCTTCTTCTTACCTTTCTTCTTGCCGTTAGATTTTGATTTGGTCGTAGATGATTCTATGACATGAACATCGGCAGAAATTTCAGGTGAATACTCTCCCTTAGGGGAATTAGGTAAAGTTATAATACGAGAATAATTCTTGGAGGATTTCTTCTTACTTTTGGTATTAATAGTACCAATCATACCATCAGCGGTATGAGACCCCGAGGGAGGTGCATCTATTTGATTTTGTTTCAGAAGGTCGAGGATTTTCTCATGTAATGTACCTAACTGCATATAAACTAAGTCAAGGTACTGAGCTTGAGAAATTACTTGCTCTTCTGTAACTATCCCTGCCTTAGCTACATCTTCAGTTATTTTGGGTAATAATGATTTTACAAACAATTTTACCAAAATTTGGTCCGGGATAAAAACTTTCACTAAACGACGTTGACGTCGCCATTCACGAATATGATCTGAAATATATGTGGACATCGACTGCTTTAATGAAGTTAATAATTCTGTGCCATTGTCATATCAGACTGGCAGCTGAAAATGAGTAAGGAAGGAAGTGGCTAACTGACTAAAATTGTAAAAAGAGCCTCGTGGCAACTCAATGTACCACTTGGCTGCAAGGCCAATCAAAGTGCATTGAAAAAGACAAAGACGAATTGAATCATCTATAATGGAATTCGATGCACACCAGAGATGGTAATTCATCACATGATTAGACAGATCTTCTCCTGACTTCCCCTCAAACTTTGGTATATCACTGGGCAACTTATTCAGCATTGGCGGCCAAAACGGAAGATAATTAATGGAATCATTCGTAAGGCGCGAAAAGTTAAGCAAAACCAAAGTTTCTATAAACGGTAACTAACTGTTCGTATCCCGAAAACTTGGGGTCATCAAACCAGCCCCAGGAGGAGGATATCTAGGATAACTTGGTATCAGATTCTCATTTGGGATATTATATCCTCCTGGAAAACCAGGATTAACCGGACCATACTGGGGTTGTTGAGGTTGTTGATAAGTATACCCAGGGTACGGTTGATACTGATAAGCCGGGTTCTGCACAGTAGGACCGAATTGGTACTGCCCCTAGTATGGTTGATATGTAAATTGGGGTTGACTTGTGACAACCACACTAGGCCCAGGTTGTCCTACAGGCATGGAAACCGGAGTCTGGATTGTAGGTCCAGACTGGGGTAAAGGGGCCTGAGGAGTTGATATGGGAGGAGTAGAAACTGGAGCTGTTGATACTCCAGAAATGGGTGGAGTGGATTGAACAGAAGCCGCAAGAGATGTTTGGGATGGAGTTCGAGGCGAACTAGGCCCAGACTGATGAGCTGCCCCATGTATAGTAGTTTGAGTAGTAGGCTGGAAGGTTGCTGGGGTGAACCAGAAACAAAAGACTGTCCAGATTGGGATGACAACTGCATACTAGGTTGCGGAGTCTGTTGATCCCACACCACGTTCACTCCGGGCTATGGACCCATAACAGGTTGAGCATATTGAGGACCAAAACCAGGTTGAGTGTAAGATTGATAATTATATGGTACATTTCTGGGTCCTTGAGCAAATGATTGACCTGAAGGTGGTTGAAAACCTTGAGGTTGATATTGACCCTGAGGTTGGTAGTGACCTTGAGGTTGGTACTGACCTTGGGGTTGGTACTGACCTTGAGGCTGGTATTGACCTTGAGGCACATATTGATACTGCGGTTGATCTTGAGGTACATATTGGTACTGGGGTTGACCTTGAGGAAAATACTGCCCCGTAGGGACATACTCTGCTTGAGGTTGCCCCCCAGGCGGTAATGGACTACCTTGAGGTTTCCCCTCAGGCAGTATTGGAGTACCTTGCGGCTGCCCCCCAGACAGTATTGAACTACCTTGAGGTTGTGGATTAGGAGTAGTACCAGACATCATAAGAATCTCTTCGACACTTAACGGTTTGGTTGCATTATGACCAGGAGATACAACATATTCAATGGGTCGAG
Source organism: Pinus taeda (assembly GCA_000404065.3). Lineage (NCBI taxonomy): Eukaryota > Viridiplantae > Streptophyta > Pinopsida > Pinales > Pinaceae > Pinus > Pinus taeda. The sequence goes on from APFE031301810.1 coordinate 26,920, forward strand.
GAGAAGCTCCTGAAAACGTACCAGATAAAGACTGATACCTAGGAGGAACAGAAGGACCGCCATGTAAAAACATTTCTGGCGTCTGAGTAAACAAGGATGACTGTCTCGACATATTCAAAGGAGGATAATAACCTTTGGGTGTTGGATGGAAAGGAAATCGAGGTGGTGAAGACGCGAAACCTGGATTTTCTAAGAAATTAGTCAATGAAATATACCAAGCGTCACCTCTAATGGGACTGTAGAAAATAGATTCATGCTCCCTAAGTTCAATAGTCAGTTGATTTTCAGGGATACTGATACCTTCGTTCAAACTCAAACTTACAATTTCTTCAATGGAAATGAGTCCAGAAGGAAGATTCTCGGTAATGATATTTTCTACTATGGGTGAACTAGCACCACTAGAAATAGGAGAAGCAAATCCTGAAGATGGAGTAGCAGCAATTTCAGTTTCAGGTTCAAAGATTTGAGGTTCTTCGGCTAATGAGCTAGTAGGAGTGATACTACAAGTAACCTCAGAAAATGAAATCAGTTCAGAAATATGTTCTATTGCTTGCACTAGATGATCAAGATGTACAATCAACGAAGACTCTCTAGCCTCTGACGACCCAACCCTACTTTCACTAGGTGTGACAAGAGCTCGCAGCCCTTCCAGTTGACTTGGTGTAAATTCGGGAGGCTGCCCCCATAGTCGACGGGATTGTCTCAGTAATTCAGCCACGATTAATTATTTAATTACTTCACACAAAAACAAAGGAAATATTAAGAAAAACACCTAAAATCTGTAAAGGACAAAACAATTTGAAGCACACGCCTAATAAATCTAGGAGATCAAACCACACACAAATAGTATTTTTTCGGATTGAAAACACTAGTTGGTGATAGAATCCAACGTCGCAGAATTCAATACAGAAATGGCGGTTGGAACAGTTATCCCGACAACCTGTTTAATGAAACAGTCTGGCACAAGTTTCTCCACTATAACTGTCTCAAGTGAAGATAGCCCCCAGAGAGTCCAAGTGAGTCTAGTCAATGTCTGCTCCAGGTACAGTGGGATCTTCCCTCCACTGTCACCTAGGAAAGAATCCTAAAGATTATGGTCACTAAGGTTACCAATGGAAAAAAATATACCTGGGGGAACAATGTACGATCCGATACGCACGCAAGGGCAGAGTAACAAGATCAATCCCCTTGAAGGCTCCTTGACATAATCCAAGGTTTACCAACAAGTGACCCTAGGCTCCTCGACAATGGTCAATCCGAGGTTTACCGTTTTTAATACGTGAATATCTTCTATCGTTCCCAATGAGGAAGGATTGATTCCCACACTGGTTCGGATATGATCTCGTGCTTCTCCTTTAAGAGGAGCTTTCCCAGAGCATAGATGTAACAATTGGAATTTCTCCCTACCATAAGATCGACTACTTGTTTGTTTAAACTATCTTGGAGAGTTAATTACTTCCTACTCCAAGATACTAGCCTAAGCTATGTTGGTGAAAAGAGCCCTAGAAAATAAAAATATTGTTAGATTGATTTTTAATTAAGCGTTAATTTTATTGTCTGTTCCTTAAGTCAATGGGTGCGAAGATGAAACTTTATGGTATGAAGACTCGACTCCAAAAAACTAAAAGATGCACCTAAAATGATAACAATTCTTTTTCCTTTTCAATGAATTTCTAGCTAAGGAAGAGTTGAAAATGCAATGCTTTGAAAATCAAATCTTTCTCTTAACATACCACTAAAAGGAAACTTTTTGTCTTTCCCAAAGAACTTTAAAAAATGAGACTACTAATCATGCTCACAGAAAATCCCTTTCCTTTTCAACAATCAACAACTACAAGAATAAGCAGTTCCTTTAAGAGAGCTTTTAAGATTTCTAGAAAAACTCTAAAAAACTATTGAAAACAAATTTTCAACAAGCTTGTATAATTTCTATGAAAAACTCAAAACTATGATCTAATCTTGAGATCTAAATGAAAATGGATTGAAAAGAAACTTGAAATGTTTTTGAGGATGCTCAAATTAGTCTTTCAGCTAACTAAGGATCAATTTGTTCAGCTCAACAAACTAATAAAAAACATCCAATTATATTTTAATAGAAAAAATGAAATTTGAAACTTTTAATCAAGTTTAATCAAAGTTTTGTATAAGAGACAAATGGGATCTAGATCTCTTCACGGATAGAGTTCAGAAGCTAGTCAAACTCAGCAAGAAAACCGGAGAGACCAAGGTGATCTAAGGCTCTAAGGCTTCGGATCTTTGAGCTACTACAAAGACCAAGAAAAAACCAATCCAACAAACAAAACTTCTTAGAAAATCACTTCAAACAAGAATTCCAATGAAAACTAACTCACAAGTATGTTTTGTCAAGACAAGTGCAGGTCTGGGCATATACTAACATCTATGGATAAAAACTAAACCTAACTCGGTAGATGGATCTTAGGTTTTTCAAACTTTTGACAGGGTTCGCAGGCACCTAGTAGAACCAAGTGCGGTGCCGCTCTGTGTTATACTGTAACAGTGCAGACAGGTTCGCACTATAACTAACTCAGCGGGCATGGAAAATTTTAGGGGCTAATGTTCGCCCAGTGGGCTAATTTTCCATGATTTTTCCACAAAAAGATTTGCTAATTTCCAATTTTTATAAAATGTGATTCGCCCAAATTTTAGAATATAAAATTATTTGACCTTTAAAATCGCCAACATTATATAGAGAGTATATATAAAATCATTATAAATTTGAATAATTTTACAAATATATAAATAAACATTTTATAGTTTGCATATTAGGGATTAATGAGATTCGCCAATGTTTCTAAACTTCAAGAAAAATTTCCATCCTTAAAATTTTCCATGTCAGCGGGTGCGGCCCTCTTCCAAAATTCCAAAAAATAAAAATCCAACCAGGATCTAACCAGTACCCAAACTCACATATATCAAGGCAAAATTAGAAACCAAAACTTAAGTTTCTCAAGTCAAAGCAAAAACAAATAAAAAACCAAACAAAACCATTCCCCAGCGGAGTCGCCAATTTGTTGGCATGATAAATCGTTCTTGTGGACAAGACCAATCTCCCTAGTATCAAATGATATCTAGCAACAAAGAGCATAAGGAAATCTACTTTTCTCTAAACATGTTTCAATTCATTAATGAATACTAAGAGGTGTAACAGACCCTACCTCGGTCCAACGCTTGTTTGAGGCAGTTTTACTCCAACAGCTTTAAGTAGTTTCCATTTAATAACCTGCATACACAAACAAGCACACATCAAAGAATACCCACATATAATAAAACATGTTCATTGTGAAGATCAATGAGCTCATAAAATAAACCATTAGAGATATTTCATTGAGGAGAAAAAAACTTGATTGTATTAACTTTATGAATAAAAGAACCTTACAACCTTTGCCTTGATGTTGCACAAGTTCTTTCCACGGTCCAGCAGGAGTCTCCTCTACTTTTACAAGCCTCACTCACTTCCCAAATGACATGAAAGGTATGTGATCTCTCCTCTCACAAGCTCAAAAAGGAAGCCTAGTTTTCAGCAACATTTACCCTCAAGAATCTTCAGCTTTCAACCTCTCTCACAACCAGCCCAATGCATGAATTTATAGTGCAAATGGAGGAAGTTGCAGGTCCACGATTTTGAAGGGATAAGTTCCTCCTTCAATGGGATAAGCACCTCATATCATGGAGTTAGCTCCCTTAGTTATGGAATGGATGAACCAAGGTGGAGCGAGACTTGCCAGCATAATATTCCTTCTAGAAGTGTCTAGAAGTGACCCAAGATGAGTTTTTAAGAATGAACTCACGCCTTTTTAACTTTTACAGGAGTTTGCACCCATTACTCAATAGACAGAGCGGTCAGGTTCACAGGAAACATGACCATTGGGTGCGGCATTGCAGGTAATGCTAGGAGAAAGTGCGAAACCAGGATTTGAGATATTTTTAAGGTCTTTCTCCCATTTTCAAGGCTTGACATGAAGAGCTAAGGTTTAAGACTTGCAAAGGAGGTATGTATGAGTGTTGATGGACTCACACAAACTGTAGAGAGTCATGGTGACAATTGTTTGTGTAACAGACACATCCCAGGAATGAATTTACCCTTTCTCAATATGTTCAAAACGTTGAATTAGAAACCACTTTGCAGCGTCTATGAGTCGCAATACAGTGTTTGTATGCACAATGGAAGGCAGTGTAGATAAAGCGATGCAGATTCTATTGTCATAAGTGATGATTTCTACAAGGCATGTGTACAATAATTGACACATGATTTTACACCGAATTTGTGGGAAACGATTAAAACATACAACAACTCAGGTGTAGAACACGCCTCCAATGTTCCCTTGTACATGAACTGCAATAAATCCACAAACGCCACTTCCTCTGCGAACACACAAGAATGTTTACAAATTAAAATAAAAGGCCACACCACTAAGTTAAATGTAGCACAAAAAATATGTAATAAGGTGTTAGTATATATAAGTTTTTGTTTTTGAAAACAATTAATTGGATGTTTACAAAGAGTTGAGAGAAATTGGTTTAAGATGAAGTCTATCTGACAAACAGAACCGAATTTTAATATGTTAATTGTGAAACAGATAAAAATAATGAAAAATGGGTTTAAATGTACCTAAAGAGCTTAAATGAAGTGTGACATCCCGCTCTTCTGATTGTTTCATTCCATTTGAGAAAAGATTCAACATAGTAAAACAAAAAGAAATAAAATGTATGATCATATAAAACAAATTTGAAATTAGGTAAAAGATTTATAGAATTCAATAATGGAAATTTAAATAAAGAGAGACTTTTTTCATACTTCCATGAACAATACTGCATTTGGGGGACACATTTGTAGATGGTTGTTACTGTTTCAAGAATATGATTTTGAGGTCATCGTAAAGTCGGGATGCATAAACGTCGTCCCAGATCATCTGTCCCGAATTGAGAATGGTGAGGAGCCAAAAAGTTTGGAGGAAGGACTACCTGATGCGCAACTCTCTTCAGTGTGCGTCGTAGATGGCCAATTCGAGGATATAATCCACTTCTTAACCATAAGGATTGCGTTGCAAGGATATTCAGTTCAATAGAAGAAAGAATTGGTGGTACGCATGACAAATTTTACGGTTATCACAGGGCACCTCTACAAAATGGGAAATGATGAAATATTACAAAGATATGTACCTAAATTTGAACGAGGATAGATCCTCATAGAAGCACATGGGGGGGTTTCAGGAAGACTTTATGCGGGATGGGTGTCAACATAGAATATTCTTCGTGTCGGACTATGGTGGCCAACCCTACATCAAGACTCAAAAGCATACTTTCGGGACTGTGGCATATGTCAACGAACTTGGAAATCATCATGAAGGGATGAGATGCCACTCAATCCATAGATGATGTTGCAACCATTCGAAAAATGGGCCATAGAATTTGTGGGGCCTATCACCCCTCTAGGGAAGATAGCTACACACTATATCATCACTGCTACAAAATATTTGACTAGATGGGTAGAAGCATAGCCAGTTAACGAATGCATGGTTGCTATAGCTGTGAAATTTTTATTTGAAAACGTCTTCATGTGATTTGGATGCCCAAACATTCTAATGAGTGACCGCAGAACACACTTCATAAATGAAAATATCAGCGCACTTACTGAAGAATTTCAGGTGTATCATCAACAAATCATGCCATACCATCTGCAAGTGAACGAGACTGTAGAAGCATTCAACAAGATTCTGGAGACTGAATTGACCAAAGTATGTAACGCGTAGCGAACCAATTGGGATTTATGCATACCTACCGTGTTATGGGTATACATAACCACATGAAAAAATTGACAGGGCAGACACTGTCCAGGTTAGTCTACGACACGAAAGTCGTCATGTCAATGGAATACATTGTACCCAGTTTGTGGATAATAGCAATGACAGGCATGACCGATTGCGAAGCCTTAAAGGAGAGGCTCACGCAACTAGAAGAACTAGAGGAAGAATGATTTTTGGAAGGCTTCCATCAAGAGGTACAGAAACAGCGCAAGAAAGCTTGGCATGATTGCCACATCAAGTTGCACATGTTCAAAGTCAACGACTCGATATTATTGTAGGATAGCAAGTTCGAGAAATTCCTGGAAAACTTTGAATGCATTGGTTGGGACCATATGTAGACAAAGAGGTCACATATGGTGGCACGATCCAGCTCGACAAGCTTAATGGAGAGCCCTTCCCATGAAAAGTAAATGGCAGTTGCCTGAAGCTCTACACAAGTGGGCTGCCTGCCTAACTAACTGACCGAAGTATAGTCTCAACAATTCAAGTAGTTGAAAGAAGGCACGGGAGTATAAACGAGTCTACAGGAAAGCCACGCGAAAACAAGATTCTGTGTAAGAAGCATTTATTATTAGAATCAAGTTCACGCATGAACGGATGCACTACTGTGCAAAAAGGCGGGAAAGTGACCGTTGAGGTCACTGTTCATGACAAGATGGTCAATCTGAGGCACCAAGGAGCGGATGACAGGAATTTAAGACATGTAGTCAATATTGGATTTCAAACAATATCCAGTCTGTATCGCATTAATGAACCAGAATAGGAGGGAACGATCGAATTTGAATACTGGTAGGCTTATAAATAACAGTTGGTCGCCCACCAAACAAACCATGGCACTATGAGATTTAAGTGATTGAGTTACCTAATAGATATGGACCCATCCAAATTTAATGCTTTGTAGAGCCTTTGGGACTACGTAATGCTGATGGCCGAAGTCAACGTGTCGAGTCCAATGCCAGTGGTAAGAGACATACCGCAAATTCCTAGATAGATAATAGGACTGGTCCGAATATCGCCATGAAACTTGTGGTCAGGTAAGCGATCTGTGAAAGATAAGGGCAAGATGGTGAATCTTGGGATAAAAGATAGAAGGCCATGGACAAGTGCAACCTTGGGCTACATGCCTATGATGAAACTTGAAGATTGGGACCTTGCGGACAACAACATATCTCTTGGAAAAATGCAACACAAGCTTCAGCAAATATTGAGTATATGGGACCAGAGATTACAAACTTGCTGCACTTGCATAAAGAGTTCATGACTTTGGCATCTTACCTAGAGCTAAAATCGTATGAGAAGCCACTTTGTGTTAACCGAGAAGAGTCGAATGAGTATAATCGGTTAGGCTAATTAGGAGAGGCAATGGAGCAAGAGCTTGAAGAAGTGTTGCAAGAAGCAAGGATGGAACAACGAAGTGTAGTGCGTCACTCATAGGGATGGTGAACCGCGAAGCCTTTGCAGCGCATCTTGCCACACCAACGAGTGACTCGGGACAACTCACGATGATTTTGTTGGGAGCCTTTTCGGCAGCGGATCCCCCGCATAACAGTTTTGGGGCTTAAAGCCCACATTTTTGGGTATTATATTGTAAAAGCTTCGCGAAGTGTGTAGAGCACAAATTGTAATGGGTCAAGTCTAAGGGTAGTCCATCCTAAAATATTATAAATTATTATAGAATATGTCGACCTACCCATGGTCTGTGGACCATGGGAATGTATAAATAAGAGCAAGGCTCTAATTGTAAAATGCAATTTTTCTGGTAAGAATGGAAGTAATATGGGCGTCTGAAAGTAATAATAGATCTGAGTTTGTAAGTCCAAGTCTGGGTTGTAATAGGAAGTAGAGGCTCTGCAGCAGTGTGCATGGAGGCTTGGTAGAGTCCACAACTGTGTGCGCAGACCCCTGTAGTTGTGTGCGCAGGGTAGGAAGTGGATTGTAACTAACAAAGGCATTAATAAACATAAGTTGATTTTGGAATATTGAGTATCTATTTCTATATTCCGGTTTATGCATCTGTTCATGATTTATGATTACGCGCATATCTGTTTATGTTAAATGATAACTGAAAGTACGGTGCCTTCGTAAGTTAACCCAAGATCTATAATAATATTAAGCACAGAAAAGGGTAAATTGCATGCATGCTTGTCTAAGGTAGTCACTCTGAAAAGGGAGCTACGCGGAAGCAACGTAGCACATAGGATTGATCCGCACAACCCCACACCACATCAAGACATCCCCAGGGTGTGGAAACCTAGTTCCAACACCCTCCCATACTACCTTGGGTGAGACTTCATTCCACGCTTTGCGAACTATTTCTGAAAGGGCCGGTAGTGTCCAGATTTGTTTGGCTAAACTTTGATAAACCTGGATCAGGCCCCAACAAGCTAACAAGCAGCACTAGCATTGGATGAAAATAAAGTTGTTTATGTGGTTGGTTCAAAAAAGTAAAATTACAACTTGGGAAAATATTCTAAAAAGTGGTTTTGTTGGCCCATCCAAATGCCATCTATGTGGTTCAAAAGAGGAGACAATGGAACACTTACTCAACCTCTGCCCTTTCACCTCTTCCTTGTGGGATTGGGTGGCCTCAATCTTCAGGCAGAATGACGGACAGAATCAGTATTACCAACACCTTGAAGAATTGGAGAAAAGACTTCTCAGGCAATGAAATCATCAACAAATCTTGGACTCTAGTTCTAGGCTTCTTAATCTGGGATGTCTAGAAAGAAAGCAATGGCAGGATTTTCAAGAACAAAACTAGCTCAACCCATAATATTATTGCACAAATATTAAGACAACTCAAAGACATTGTTGGAGCCCTTTTAGGAAGACCTCCTGAGGACCCTACTCTACCCCAGGATGCTCCTATACTGCTACTGTTGGGTCTCCATTCGCTAGTTCCCCTGAGCATAAACAAGGGTGTGAGCTAGATAAATGTTAGTAAAGACATTTGACAACCTCCTCCTCATGGTTTCTTGAAATTCAATACAAATGGAGCCTCTAAAGGTAACCTAGGGATGGTTGGGTTTTGGAGAGGTCATCAGAGATGAGTAGGGGTGCATTAAGGTTATCTTTCATAGTAATTTGGGCACTGCCACTAATAACATGGTGAAGCTCATGGCCTTAGAGAAATGCCTGTAAATACTGATCGAGTCAAATTTACATAATGCCATCATTGAAGCAGACTCTAAATTGATTATTAAGGTGGCCAAGAAGATATGTAATGGAAAATCACCGAGAAAAGTTTCAAAACATTAGCAACTTTTGCAGGTCTTTTAGTGCATTTATAACCACCTACAAACGCTGAGAACAGTCAAATTCGTTCATGTGCGAAGGAAAGCCAATATGCTAGCTGATCATCTCGCGAATGAAGGAGTGTTACGCAAACAAATTTACAGTAGGTATGCTTGGGATTCGACACCCTCCAGAAAATTGTGTGTGGATTGTCAAACACAGGTGGCCATAGATATCGAGAACTTCCAAACTTTTAGGAATGAACAAGAATGAAGACTAGTGGAAGCATGAGTGAGTGGAAGCGAAATTCTTTCTTAACTGTTGATCCCTCAAAAAGGCGTAAAACAAAGCTTTCTACAGGGTATGGGCACTTGGTAAACAGTAGGCTTCTTAGCAGGTTGCCGACCAAAATCTTGATCGCCTTCGCCATCGAATGGATATCGAGTGGGAATGTGATCAAAGGTTAACTATTCAAGCGGACTTGAATATTTTTAGATCAAAGTTTCATAATCTTCATTGGGTCTGTAAAGAGGGTAAAGACCATGCAAGTTTCTGATCCGATACCTCACAGGAACGTCAGATCAACAGGGACCTAATTGTATGGATATCGGGTTCTAAAAGTAATTGAATGTTAATTCTGAGACTGTACCCTAACATTTATAAACCAATGGCTCATAATCCTTATTGGATCCATGAACCAGGTAAAAGGGGTGCATGTTTATGAGGCGGTAGTGTTTGTGACTGACGGATCATACGAGATCTAGATCAAAGGGATATCAAGTTTCAACATGGGAGGAGGTTAACTCCAAGAACAGACTCAATTTTTTATACATTAATAGTTTATTTACCTTATCAGCTCTGTAAAGATCGTAAAGGTCATGCATATCTCCGAAGCGATTTCTTTAACAACCATTGGATCATTGGAGGTCTTATCAAATGGCCATCGGGTTGAATGATGGGTGGAGGTTTAGATGTAAGATTAAGGCATAAGGATTAAGGTTTTTTCCACGTTGTTTCAGGTTAATCTTCATTGGGTTTGCCCTTGTTGGTCTTTATAGTTGTAGATACATGTAATATATGTAATATTCATGCAGTTAATAGAAGGCTCCACTCTTACTTGACCAAAAAAAAAAGATCAACTATTGTTTCATAAAATTGAAATTGTCTCCTAACACACAATAATGCTTTTGTTAAATGTTAAATTTATACAGACAATTTTGTAAGACAATAATTACGCCGTAAGGCATTTCCCTCTGAAATGAACTCCCCCAAATGCTTTTCTATCCTTATCTTAGCCGTTAGATCTTATGTTAGATGATTGAACAAAAATCAGCCCTCTGATTTAATAAAAAATATTTTAAAACATTAAAAACCTTAAAAAACTTTTCACTTTCCACTTGACATCTATGCACCCAGGTCAGGTTGGGTTGAGACACATAATTACGACCTGTTGGGAACCGACGGTAGACAAGAAAATTACTGCGCAAGTATTATAAAACATGACATAACGTTCAAAGATCGTGCATTTATTTGGTAGAGGAAAGAAACGCGCGGACGCTGCCACCATTTCTCGACTGATCATCTGCCACACCACCCCATCTTCTCTGCTTCAAACCGAATTTAATATTTAGGGTTAAGCTACAGTTTCATGGCAAATGCGTAGCGGGACTTTCATGGCAACCATAGTCCATGCGTTGGATTCTGAGTCATAAATCTGCATCACCATATTATTGTCAGCTCCTTGTCCCCATCTATTATTGTCTTCACCTAGCAGAACAGTGCATCTCCTCCTAGTTGCATCAAAATCCATCGCAATGAAGCTCCACCAGATGAGAGGGCTAGGATTAGGCAGACGTCTAGAGGACCCAGTAGCAATATTGCCTATGGAAAGACCCAATCTATCTCCCCTTCTATGAGAACAGTAGATATTCCTGCAGGCATCCACAATGACGACATCAGAAGTCAAAGGAGCTTTGTAAATGTTCATGTCTGAACTATCGCCTCCTAGGTATTCTATAACCCATGTTTCCGCAATACGTTCCCTGGTCCAGTCAAGCTGAACCAAAAATCTTGGGAAGGAGTGCACTGAAAAATTTGAATAAATTCTTTGCAGGGTATCGAAGGATAGCAATTCTTTCCATTGTCTCGAAAGAGTTCTCATTTTGGCAAGAAGACGCATCGGCAACATGTAAAAAATCTTCAGCAGCAAATCCTGAGGGAGGGCTTGCCATATCTTCGCTTCCATGAGAATGTCTATCACTGACTCCCACTATTCCGGAAGGGATCGCCAAATCTCCGGCTCCATTCCCACGTCCGTGGTCTTTTCACTCTCTCATCGCAGAGATAGATCGAATCGTTTCTTTATTTTAATCTACATATGTTAAATTTTCATCTCAAAATTGTTGATAAACGGTAACAATATTTGTGTCTTAACGGGCTAGCACTTCGTAATGTGATGGATCAGTCTAGTGTCTAGTGAGATGGTGAGGTAACCAGAGTGAGAAAGGGTAAACTACTGATTTAATTATCTTGATAGGTGTCTCTATGGAATATTAGTAGGCATGTGAGTTTTGTTTATTTTTGTTTTTTTCCTTAAAATTTGAATACTTTATTTATAACTATGAAATTAAAGATAATTACGCCTTAACAGGTTTCTTTCTGAAATGAACTTCTCCAAATGTTTTTTGTCCTTATCTTAGCTGTTATATCTTTTGTTACACAATTGAACAAAAATCAACAGTCTAATTTAATAAAAAATATTTTAAAACATTAAAAACCTTAAAAAAACTTTTCACATGTTTTAAAACATTAAAAACCTTAAACTTCTCACTTTCCACTTGACATCTATGCAGCCAGGTCAGGTTGAGTTGAGACACATAATTACTGCATGTTGGGAACCAATGGTAGAGAAGAAATTACTGCACCAGTATTATAAAACATGGCATAACGTTCAAAGGTCATGCATTTATTTGGTAGAGGAAATAAACGCCCGGACGCTGCCACCATTTCTCAACTGATCATCTGCCACACCACCCCATCTTCTCTGCTTCAAACCGAATTTAATATTTAGGGTTAAGCTACAGTTTCATGGCGAACCTTGAAATTACTTCCTATATAAAGTGGACAACGTTGATTTTTTTCCCTATGAACTGTACAACGCAGTAAACAATATCTGATACTTTTCTCTATAGTTATTAGTTTACAATAAATGTGGTTTCAAGCCTTGAATATTGGTCGAGAGATGTCTATGCCACTCCATCTCTTTTTGTTTTTCTATTTTGTTTTTGTCACTGTCATTAGTTACACTTTCAAGCCAAGAAGATAAGTTGAAAGTTGTTTGTTCTTTAAATAAAAAAAAATAATGCAGTCCTTTTCTTTATTTAGTTGGAACTTCGAATACATGCAGTCCTTCTCTCTGTTTAGTATTGTGTGTTTGACAAATCGTTTATAAGTGAAATTATGGCGTCTCACTCCATCGGACAGACTGAATGGAAATTATCTGTTCTTAAAGTTGAACGCCACAAACTAAATGGAAATGTCAAGGGAATTACACTCCTTTCAACAGATCCCTCTGCATACTTCAGATCGGATGGGGTTGTGATTTAATAAAAAATGTTTTAAAACATTAAAAATCTTAAAAAACTTTTCACTCTTTAGCAGGATTTTGTTTGGCCTCTTAAATTCTTAAAACTTCTGCTGGTTTCATTGTTTTATTTTTCACTCTAGCATTATAGCAATATCTACACAGTAGCAAGTTACAAAAAAGGTCAAGAATCCATAAGGTATTCATCTTTTTTCCATTGTTAGATAATACATTATACTAGATCCTAACTATTGCGGCCAATTGGCTACCACCCTGACAAATAGATTGAAAAAACAAGATCCCCATCCTACACAACGGCAAGAGAGCGTAGGTATGGAAGGAATGATAGGTTTGGGGGCGTAGATGATCTTTCACATTGGCAGTCCTCAATCACTATTTGCATACCTGGCACTGGTGTTGGGTTTTTTCTTAATTTCTTCTGAAAACTCCTTTCTTGATTCAAGGTTTTTGCATTGAGAATATAAATGAGTTGTTGCAGCGGCTGTTATAACCTCTTGTTATTGGATATTGCCCTGCAAGGAACGGAAATAAAACAAGAAGTTTCCGCTAACAAGATCTAGACCTTAACGCTTGACCAGACTCAAAGATCTTCACTAGAACCTTTACGGCTTGTATGAGACACAAAAAAAAAACTGACAGATGCCATGGCAGGTGACTATGCTTTCAACCCTAATTAAGTACAGTGAGTAGAGTGTTGGCTCCATTGCTACTGAACTTATGTTGACGGTAGATTCGGGAATATCTTGAAATTTCTAAAATAGTGGTAAGGTTCGTGTTTTTGACCAATATCAATAAAGTTTAAAGAATTAATTTATTGCTATTCATAATAATATGAATATTTTCAAAATCTGCCATCTCTATGAAATGGTGTTCTTTGCTCTGAAATATTTTTGCCAAAATTTATAGCCCTCCACTGCTTTGAAATGTTTTAGCCAATTGTTTTTTTACAGGACTATACAAGTTTTGTATGACAATATTCATTTTAACTTTTCGTACATAATATTAAAAGTCTCCCGGATCTAAATATGTAAACGTACACTGTCTCAGAATGTGTATGTATGTGTGTTCTATGATTTTTCAGGTGTGGATTAAAACAAAGCAGAGTGCCTTTCCACCATTTCCTTTGCAATTACAAAATTACATCAATGCAGAAACATAATTCTTAACAACATATTTCAGATGTGCTCAGAAGTGTTCAGAAGAATCATGTTAATGTAGTTTAGGTAAACTTTCTTTCTAACTTCACAGAACTCATGGTATTGATGTGGAATATAACCTAACGAATTTCCACATTCTCGCTATATATATATATATATAATCTGCCCACCCAAAAAAACTTTATTTAGTCTGAAATAGTCCAACTTCGCTTTCTTAAAAACATTTATGAAGTTTGACATTATATATAGAAGAATTCACCTGAACAACCTCAGAAGAAAACAAACATCTCTAAAAAGAA
>APFE031301811.1:6171-18456 GCA_000404065.3 Pinus taeda
TAATAATAAATATTAATAAATAAATTTCAAGCCGACATTGTGTTGTTCCAAAAGTTTAACCCTAATAGTATTTATTCCCTATAGCAACTCATCTTGTTTCATCATTCTCAAAGCCCTGATGATGGATCCCAGTTGGGATTTGAAACGTTGGCAAGAAGATGTTTATATTGTGGGTTCTCCGGTTAGTGATCCAAAAATTGAAAACCACAGATCTCTTAAATCCAAGACCTTTCAAAGTCATCAGGATTGAAATTCACCTTCACCCAATCGAATGCTTATTCGAATGATTCAACTGATTGTAAAATATCTTCAAATTCATGAGATTCATGGACAAAGGGTTTGACCTTTAGTTTTGTAGTAACATTTTGTGCTACTTTCTCTGAGTCAAATTGCCTCTTTGGCAAATTATGGAGCCAAAGGCTCTCTAGGTTTAGTAATTATTTGCTTACATGGTTGAAGTTCGCCAATGAAAAAGAACCACATCGGATGGGAAAGGGTGGCCATAGTGATTTTTTTCTATATTTCAAGGTCTTAGTTAAGCCTTTTCCATCAATTTGCTAAGCTATTTATTGGGCTAACATATTGTCAGAGACATACAAAGGGAGTACATGTGGGTCCGTTGTAGTGCCGTAAACTCTGATATATGTGAACCATTGTTCAAAAAAGCACTTTCCTACTACAAAAAGGTCTGTAGCGGCTTCCTTAGAAAATATAGGAGCCTTTTTATCAAAAATCATTTCATGTAGTGGTAGAATAACACCATGGCATATCTTGTAAAAATGGGGTATAAAATGGGATTCCCACATATTTTTGTGACTAAGATGGATGGGGTAGGGTTTTTGCAAAGTTCATTTCCAACCCATAATTGGAAACTTAGGACAAAAACAGATAGATTCAATGATATAGGCACTCATATAAAATGGAGGAAGGTTCTTTGTGGAGGTGGATCTCTTTTGACGATATTTAGAATAGCAGTAGCTATGTTATTAGATAGGATAGTAGCCCAATTCATTATATGAGAATTGACACATGCATCGATTAAAGGGATCCATTCTATAGAGAACTTGGTATTATTAGGCATTCCATACAATCTACATAAAATAGAAGTTGCATAGTTATAGGGATTTGCTAAAGAAGCTATGGGGTACATACCCGTCTTATTATATTTGAATTTGTTTTCTAGGGCTCTCCATCCCTGAATCATCTTGAAGGGTTCTTCATTCTACTTCGCGAAATTGGCCAGGAATGATTTGTCATATATATCCCGAGGGTCAGGAAGATGATACATTTGTTTCAAATCTTCAGCTTTGTATGATCCCATCAACTCCATATTTGAGTTCTTGAATTGTCTATCTTCAATATTGACATTTTCCACCACCCATCTAACCATATTCGTGTATGGTAGTATCTTGGCTCGTGATCCTATTATGTGAATAAAAGAGAAAGCAAAATCCTTGAATTGAACTACCGAGGGTTTTATTGAATTTGTTGTTGCCTTAAACTCTGTAATGTTAGGTCACTCATGTTCAAGTCTATTGTAGATGACTTCCCACGCTGTTTCTCCTCCATTAACACTGCAAACTGTATCAGCAAATATGGGTGACATCTCTGAAACCTCAGATTCTAAAACACTATGTTGCTTATGCTTTTGAATTACCTTTCGTAAGGACATCTCTGTTGAAGCTTCCCTGAAATGAAAGAGAGAAATATTAGCACACACAATAGAGGGAAATTAAGGCTGAGAGCTCTTTGAAATGACTTGAATCACAGGAAGATTTTGAATGGAATCTCTATGTTAACTAGCCATAACTTGAAAACATCAACTTCTCTCCTCGAGGTGCTAAATTATAATTGCTCTGTCAACCTACTTAATATTTCATTAAAACTCAATAACTTCCCACACTTCAAGCCTTATTTTCCACATCGCGACTTTCAAACGTTGCAATATAGCACTGCTTAGAGTTAACGCGAAATGCAATTGTGAAACATCGCAATATCACATTTCGCAATTTTTTAAGGGATGACACAATGGCATGCTTTATTAAATTGGGACTTTATTGCATATCGCATTTCAGGATTTTCTTTAGGATGATTATAATTTTCACATGGAAAACTATAATGCGATTTGCAATAAAAGTTTTAAGTATGGGTTCATTCTAAAGGTTTAAGTAAAATTTGTAGAGTTAGCATTTGTTTCAAAGGCTAAAAATTTAGAAGGGTCCCCATTTATATGTCAAATATTAACTATTACTCCTATAAATGGGGGGGTGTTACATAGTACAACAATTGGCGATTCACTTGGGAGAACCAACTATCTGTGATTGGTCTTTTGAAATTTCTTAAACTTTCAAGATTATAAGAGTTATAGGAATAATAATTACATGAGTTATAAAGTAAACAACATTTCTCTGAAATCATAATTACTCACCCAATTTATTTATTCAACTATTTTACTCTTGTAGTGATAAAAATACAAATGTTTGCATTAGTGAATACTAAGACTTAAAGAGATATAGTAGGTGTATTATATAGATTAGTTTTTATTGTTTACACATTTATCATAGATAGAGCCTCTGCTACCAGTAGGTGTTCATAGCCTCGACAGGGTTATCTTTAAACCAATAATGATCCATTGTCCCATCCGAAGCAATTTTAAGAATTCAAAATGATATTCATTTGCTTTCTTTCTCATTTGGATCTTGTTTTTTCCTTTCATGTAATTTTCCTAAATTGAACAAGCTGTCTCTTGATGAGACCCCTTGTCCTTTGATTGATTAGATAATTGGCTATTACCCTGTTTTGATATGCAGTATTAGTAATATTAGTTTAATTATTCCCCTATGGTCATGGTAAACAAGCTCGTAATGAGACTTATTATCTTTTAAGTTTCACATATTTTAGAATTACACTCCGAATATATATATATATATATATATATATTATATATATAGATATAGATATAGATATATATAATTATCCAGATGGGTGAATCATTGGCCCTTTTTAAGAGTTTTGGATGATAATAATAGATTTTTGAGATACTCATCTGTAGAATTCCTTACTAGGTTAAAGATTCTTTTTCTCGACTGATAATAAAACATCTATACTTTATAAAGATAAGAGCTTGTTCATAGAATAAGTATTTTTAGGAAGGTCAAGTTTTTCCAAAGAAATAGGGTTCATTTTGATACTCAAATGCTCTAATTATTTCTTTAACTTTTCCTATTTATAGAAGCAAAAAATCAAAATATTGTCAAAGACTTTATTTTGAGAAGAAAAAAGTAAATACTACTTAACTTTTATTTTCCTAAGAATATCAAAGACAATATGACACAAAGTTAGAAGAGGTTGTCTCCTAGGAAAAGTATTTTTTCAAAATTTTCCCATTAACAGGTAAGGAATCTACTCTACTTAACATGTCTTGTAAAATAAATGTTGATGGACCAATTTTCTCAATGATTTGGAATGGTCTAAGTCACAGTCTTTGAAATTTCATGTGTTTTCCATTTTCCTCATGTGCTTTGTCCCATTTCAAAACCAGATCACCTACTTCAAAGGTTTTATGATTGGCAGAGGTTGTATCAAAAGAGGCTTTGACAAACTATTGATGATGGGAATGGGTGGCTTTAGCTTTTTCTCTTTCTTCTTTGAGCTTCAAGATATGGAATTATCTTGCTTGAGAGAAGAGGAAGGATTTTCATTAATAAATTGCACTATGGAGAGAGATGGGATTGCTATTTTTGTGGCGAAAACTACTTCTTTTCCATAAACTAAAGCAAAAGGAGAAGAACCGATTGAGGCCCTTTGTGTTATTCTATCTACCCAAACAACAAATGTCAATGCTTTGTGCAAATTCCTATGATTTTGTTCTATAGTCCGCGTGATAATTCTTATAAGATTTTTGTTTGTTGATTCGGCTAACCCATTACCTTGTGGATAATAGTTGGCTGAATACTTCAATTTGAAACCTCTTTTTAAGGAAAATTCGACCATAGTATTTACAGAAAAATAAGATGCATTATCAAACATTAAAGTTGTAGGTAAGACAAACCTAGTGATTATGTATTGATCAATAAAGTCTATGATAGTTTCTATATTAGCTACCTTTAGTGGGATAGCTTCTACCCATTTTGTGAAATAATCAGTAGCTATAAGGATGTACTTGTGCTGCTTGGAAGAGTTAGGAACAATCTCACCCATTATATTTAATCCCCATTGTTCAAATGGTTGTTGGATATTCACTAACTGTAAAGGGATTGTTGGTTTCTTTTATCTTCCCACTGTAGTTTGACAAGTTTTGCATTTTCTTACATAGTCATGTGAATCATTGAATAGCGTTGGCAAATAATAGCTTGCATGCAAGATTTTGTGAGCTATGGTGTTTCCTTTGAAATGACCTCTAGCTGGTCCATCATGTAAATCCTGCATAACCTTTTCAGCTTCAATTTTTTCTAGGCATCTTAATAATACTGAATCATAATTTTATCTAAATAATACATCATCAATTAATTCATACTGATTTGATTTCAACCTTAAAGCACACTTTGTTTTGTAATTGAGATGCATAGGAGCATATCCATTCTTTAAATAAAACTTCAAATCAACATACTGTGATTGTGCATCATTGAGGCTTACCTATGATATTTGCACTTCATTACCTTGGTCTTCTTTTGTTGACAAGTGGGAAGCTCTAGTTAGCATCCTACAAAAACCTTGGCCCCTAACAATTTTCGCTGGTCGGATTTCTACATCGTACTCTTGAAGGGCAGTGACCCAATTGGATCTTTTGTATGAGTTTTGAGGAGAAAAGGTCTGAAATGTTTCAAGGTTTTAAAGACAACAAAAGCTTGTTTCTCAACAAATAATTAGTTTAGCTCGACACCCTGTAAATTGGAACTGAAAAAAGAGATAGATGCCTCAATGTTTTGATCATTCAATTATGTTAAAACTACTACATATGATGTATCAGATGAAAATCTGTACAATACAAAAGGTTTGAGAAATTCTAGAGTTGTTAAAGAAGAAGCATTGATAATGGTTTTTTTATTAACTCAAATGAATCTCTTTCATATTTACCCCATTTGAATTTTGCATTCTTTCTTATCATTGATTGAAAGGGTAGAACAATTTGTGAAAAATCGAGAACAAATCTTTTTACAAAATTATTCTGGCCTACGAATGATTGCATGGTCTTTTTGTTATGTGGGAGAGGAATATTTTCAATTTCTTGAATTCTATCAAGATCAATATAAATTCATTTCTTGGACACTATGAATCCAATGAGTTTTCCTACTACTAAAGAAAAGTATGACTTTTTGGGATTTAGATAAATGCCATATTTCTTGCATCTTTCAAAAATATGCTTTAGGTCATCCAATTGTTTTTTTTGTTCCTAGAGTAGACTGTGATGTCATCTAGGTAAATAACAACTGATTTATTAATCAGACCTCTAAAAGCAATATCCATGGCACGTTGAAATGTAGCACCTTCATTTATAAGTCCAAAAGGCATCTTTTGATAAGTGTATGTCCCCAACTTGGTCCTGAATGTTGTCTTTAGTGTGTCATCTGGATGTACAAGAATCTGATTATATCATGAGAATCCATCTAGAAAAGACATTAACTCAGAGCTTGAAACTGATTGCAATATTTGCTCCATAGTATGCAAAGGAAAGTTATCCTTTTGACAAGCTCTGTTTAAGTTCCTAAAATCAATACAAATCCTAACATCTCCATTCTTTTTCATAACAGGAACCATATTTGATACCCATTTTGAGTGTCTAATGGGAAAGATTATCTTTTCTTTCAGAATTTTGTTCAATTTAGTTTTGATTTGGCTTTCAAGGTTTGGATGAATATTTCTAAGCTTCTGTTGAACTAGTTTCTCATTAGAGGTCATCGGTACAGTGTGTTGAATTACAAAGGTATCATAGGTCTTCAGATCTGAATAATCCCAAGAAAATAAACCTTTATATCTTTTCAACAACTTGATGAATGATATCCTTTCTTCTGATGATAAACCAAGACCTAGGTTGATGTTTTGAGGATTTTCAGTTGTGCTTGGGTTTACCACTTCAAATCTCAAAGTAGAACTCTGAGTCTTGGAGTTGGTAATGTTTTTAAATCTGTCTTTCAAATCATAGAGATATTCCATTTTGACTACAAACTTTGGAGTTGGATTTTGATGTTGTTTATGGTTGATTTGCAAGTTATGTTCATGTTAATCTATGATTTATTCCTCATAAGATCCTTCTGATGTAAGGAAATCAATTATATCATCATCATTATTAAAAACTCTCCAATTTGTTACATTTCAGGGATGGATGGTCTAAAAATTAACTCTATATAAAATCTATCTTGAATGATTTCCTTTAAAGATAGCAGCTTAGATGCTACATTGGCCAGTAAATCAGCACTTGCATTTTGTAATCGGGGGACTAAAGAAATGTTAAAAGAAGTGAAGTGAGAAGTAAGATTTTGGGGTAGGGATTGATAATGTTGAGATGCTCAGACACACAATGGATAGTGTTACTTAGCAATTTAATAACTATTTCAGAATATCCATATACTTGTAAATACTTGACATCAAGGCCAATGGCTTTGTACAACTCTTGAATCAATGCTTGATATTCTGTAGTATTATTAGTGCATTGAAATTCAAGTATGCAGGCTAACATGGTTTTCTCTCCTTGTGGGCTGATAAAGATACATCCAACACCTACACCATCTTCAGACTTGGAACCTGTTGTAGTAGCTACAACCGCCCTCCAAAATTTTGGCCTGCATCAATTTCAGAGCCTCCCTTGAAGAGTTTCACTTGATGACTGCACACACCTGGGTTCAATTTGTTTGCTCTTGTGAGTCTTTACATTCACCTTGCTTATTTATTGCACTCAAGTCTCTACATGTTGATTTCTAATTCATGCTTGCGACCATGTTCTAGTTATGCTCAAAGTCTTTACTTCATATGTGTTTGTTGTGTTCACCATGAAAGCATCTGTCGCACTCACACATGGAGTCACATTCACTGTTGCACAAGAGTCATCCCGATCATGAATGATCAATCACGAGTGTCACGCTTGTCGCTTGCACTGTCGGTCAGTCGTGTTGAACATGTGTGTCTAGATGGTTCGATTGTTTTGTCATCAATTCATGCAAGTGTGTTTTCGTATGATCACATATGCATCTTTCTGTTGTTCACACACTTAATCATTTTTGCTGAATTTCTGATGACCAGACTCCTTGATGACAGTCAGACCAACACCCTCCTTTCCACTTGATTGACTATCAACCATAATAGCACAAAAGCACCAAGCTAGTTCCTTCAAGCAGTGTTGCCTACAAGAAACATAAGCATCACTCATGTTGGCCAACCGGAGAGTCAACTGGCTGTTCATCTCAGAAATTGCACATTTATTATGAGCAGGCCTCCCGCTGCCCATCAGTCAACTCAACTTAGAAATTGTGCAGAGATGATCAACAGGCCAACCTTCCAGCCTTAGTATAGTTTTCCCAGCCAACAGCTCCCAACAACAAGCTACTTGTTCCCTCCAGGAATTGTGCAGTTTCTGCTGCCAGTGACCCCAACAACCAACTAGAAGTTCCCTCTGGGAATTGCTCAATTCTAGTTTCTAGTGACCCCATCAGCCAACTGGCAATTCCCTCTGGGAATTGTGCAGCGCTGGCTTCCAATCTCCTGGGCAGTTCCCTAGAAAAACTGCATAATCCTTGCATGCTGACCCTTCATGCAGCCCAATCCGTTCCTCTGGAAAATTGCACAAATCTGGCTGTCCAGCCCCTGCTAATGGTTCGTTCCAGAAAATGCGTAGAGAATGCTTGCCTTGCCCTCCTTCGGCCCAGACTATCCCTCCCAAAATTTGCGCAATTTTTCTTCCTAGCTGAGCTAGACCTTACATGCAGCCACTATCAACTCAGATGGTTTGTCTCCATCCCTCAGTGACTCTTGCACAATTTTCATGAGTAGTTACCCAAAGCCATCATCCCATATCACAGCCCTATTGCCTCTCCCAGTCACCTGCATTTGAATTATCATGTGTCATGGTAGACTAGGAGGTTTTGGATTTGATGTCGTCTCGTCATGAGTGACCGTAGGTACAGGTACACCAACAACCATGTCAAGATAATGAACAGGATGAACAAAGGGAGCACATGCAGATGGACATGTTCACCAACAGACGAAGGAACGAAGCATGCGAAGTGGATGAATGCGATGAACATGCACCTTTGTGAACAAGTGAGCCTGTCAAGCCTTCCAACATGAAAGTAAGGAACAACACGCTAGAGCTTCATCAAGTGAACCAAGGACCATCAAAGACTTCGCACACTTCGCCATGCGGAGGTGAAGATATGATACACCATGAAGACATCCATCACTCAACAACATTGTAGCTCGACATGCACTCCAACAACAACACGAATGTACCAACATTGTCATGTCAAGTCATGAGTCATGTTGCCCACATCTCTAATATGGGCTTGTTGTCAATCAATGTGATATAACATGGAAGTCCAAGACACCCACTTGTTGAACATAGAGTCATGTAAGTCAGAAAGTCATGGAAGTCGAATGGTCATGAGGGTAGTTGAACAACCACAAGGGTCAGTTTCAACCTTGGCTATAAACACCCCCCTCATTTGCACATGAAAGGACCTTTCACCTCAGCTCCTCCCACATAGCCAAGAGAGTCTATAATATTTTCTTTGAGGAGTAAGTTGTGATTCCAACGCCACGTTGATCACGTTAGTGATGTATGGTGTAACGATGTGTCTTGGAAATTTTTCTTAATTCAGAAGCATGTCAACATGCCAACACATTTTCACACGTATTGTATTTGTTGTAAGACTAATATTTAACACTTGTAATGCATGTTGCTTTAACCATGTGTTCTACATCTGAACTGATTCATTTGTTGTAATGCATAATCTATTAATGGAAATGTGTTGTATATGTTGTTAATGTTGTCCCATTTGTGTCAACTGCTCTACCGGACATCAAACAGGCCTTTCACAGGAACCTTGCTGTAACAATTGTTGCACTCGTCTTAGAATGATACATGAGTTTTGTATGTGTTATCTTACCTTGTATGTTGTGACTTCTGCATCCAAGTGTACTGCTCCACCAAAAGCTGTGTATGTCCTTTGTGTTGTGTGTTCCTAGCTGAGTTGGGATTGATCCCTTTCAACTTGGAACTCATCTTCACCTTTTTCCCCTCACAGTGAAAGAACCATTGACACAAGTACACTTACACTCACCAGGCACGTGAAACCTCACTTCTTGAAGACAAATCGAACCACTCTCCTGTGCTGACAAGCAAGATTTGAGGCAAGTCCTTAAGATAATGGCAACCAGGCCATCATACCGGATGGGACTCCCACACCAAACGGTGTGAGGTCTAGTTGAGACTTCATACCGGGGTGATCACCTGAATGTTGGCGGGTCCTGCACTGCCAATAGAACCATCAAAATAAATATTCCAGAATAATAAATTATCTACAAGTTTATCAACTACATCTATACACTTGGAAGCATCTGTTTGTTAAATTTTTTCTATCTAAGATACTACAACATTATCTGGAAAGGGAGATCTTTGTGCATTAAAAGACCCCAAGAATGACTTAGTTGATTAATTTCCGATGATATTATTGGTGAATGCTACAAGCTCATTACTTCCCTCAAGATCAGTGATTGTGTACTTCATGAAATTCTCATGGTCTACTCTGATTTAGTTAGGATTACCATTATATGGTAACCACATATGAGACCAATCAGTTGCAAAGTATCCATGTAACTTTTAAGACCAATCCCTACTCAAAATTAAAGCATAAAATTTAGGGATATCAGCCACTAAAATATTGATTATCTATGAAACTTTTGGGTTGGAGGAAAGCCTGATTGAAACTGATATCATTTCTCCAAGTACCTCTACTTTTGTCCTGTCCAGTTGAACTATGTGTACAACATATTTTTGAGGTTTAATATTTAATTTAGTGCACAAAGTTCTTGGCATGATGTTCGAAGAGGCTCATGAATCAACAAGGCAATTATGGATGTTTTTGTTGAAAATCTCATAAGTAATAAGAATTAATGGATGGGTATGAGAAATAGATCTATCACCTATTAGAACTAGGTCTATGGGACCTACATTGTTTGAAGATGAAGGAGCCTTTCCCATATCTTTAGCAGCTTGAGTAAATACAACAAATGGTAAAGGAGCTACAGGAACTGCTTTTAATTCTCTAAGTAAGATTTTCTATTGTTGTTTGAGTTTAGTCAATTCATGCAATGAAATATTTTCTCTCATCTTTTTCATATCTTCAACTATATTATATTCCACTGTATCCAAGATTACTAAATTTTTTAAAGTAGTTGGAGGATCTAATGGAATAGAATCAATTTGAGTAGTCTTAGATTTCTTACTCACTGTCTTCTCCTTTACAGGAGTATTAGATTTATGTTTCTGATTTTTTGTAGACATATCAGTAGAGCTTTTACTTCATGTAGTTACTGGCATAGCTTCCACATCCTCTTCAGTTGGCAGAATGAAGTCCCACATTCCATTTAACTCAACTTCTTCTTCAGTTTCTGCTTCTTCTTCAGTTGTTGAGTCTTCTTCCAGTTATTGATCAGATTCAACACTTGAAATAGTATTTGGTGGTTGGGATGTAGAAGAAGGATTTCTCTTGAATGGGCGAAAAGATTTCTTGGAGAATATGATTCTACAACCTATTTCTTGATTTCAACCATTTCATTTGACATGGTATTTAACACCTTTTAAAGGCCTTCAAGGTTGAAAGGGTCCTTTGGAGCTTTCTTTTTTGAATCTTCCTTGAATGTCACTTTCTTTGATTTCCTTTCTTCAATTTGTGATCTCTTTTATAAGGCAATAATTTTTCTTTCTATATACAACGCTTCCTTCATGTTTTCTACAAGGTTAGCCTTATTGGCTCTATCTACAAAAATTGCGATATTAGAGGGAAGGGAGGATATGTACCATTCTATTTGTACATCTACTACAAGCCTAGAGGCAACTGGGATTTTGTTCAGCAACTTGTTAAACCTGGATTTGAAGTCTTTGATCCATTTGTCTAAACTTGATTTTAGGTTGCAAAGATCATTGATTAAAGATGCCATGGTTCTATCATCACCAAATTTTGCAAGAAATATTTCTTCAAAAGTATCCTAGTTTCTTATTGATCCTGCTAGAAGGGAGAAATATCAGGATCCTGCAGATCCCTAGGGAGTATAAGGAAACAATTTGTTAACAAAATCTTCATTTGCAAATCCATTAAGGTTCATGGCTAACATAAAGTTATTTAGATGTTCTTCAACAGGAATACCATCATCAGGATTATACTTAGGTAACCATTTTTCTAGGTTTGCTGGGAGAGCAATTGGATTAGAAACCAGTATAGCACCAAGTTTTGTCTAAGGTTGAGCAGGTTGATAACACCAGGGTTTGTTGAAGGTTGAGTAGGTTGATTGGCCATAACTTGTGTTGAAGGTTGCGAAGATGAGGAAGCAAGTCCAGAAGTAGATGGCGATGGTGAAGAATTTACTACTGGACTAGTAATACTGGTAGCAACACTAATTGTCTGAGTCGAAAAAATGGATTGTTAGGAGGAGGCAGATTGAGTAGAAGTGAATGCGGAAGTAAATGGAGGGAAAGGTGATGTGATCTTGCTGGCATCTGAATCATATTTTGATGCAGCAACTTTCTTACATCGTGAATGAATGGGAAACTCACAAGGGTTTACTCCAATCTTTTCACTTTGTATTCAAGTTAATACACTGGTATCTCATAATAGGGAAGTGACATTTTCTTTAGAAGCTTCTGGATTTTCAAGTTTCTCCGCAGAAATGGATACCTATTCCAATTTCTGTATTAAGGAGTGAAATTCAGGAGACTCGGGAGTGTAATCTAAAGAAGGTGGTTTTCTTAATACTTTAGGAGACGAGGGAGATGTTTCTACAACTTCAGAGTTTTGATCCAAAGATTTTAAACGAGATCTAGAAGAAGTAGAAGTTATGGAGGGGTTTTGAATCTTATGAATGTTTTTCAATTGATATTTAGATTTATATGCCATTTATAGTCGAATGTCCCTCCTTCTAGCACCAAAATGTTGAATCCTCATAATTCCGCTGCTCCAACATGGAGGATAACCACCCAGTCCGGACCTTGAAGACAACTCCTTTTCCATTTGATGTGGCGGCTCCAGTTGGGGATGATGGGACCAGTTTCCTAGAATGGGTTTGAAAATGAGAATG
>APFE031301813.1:8322-24376 GCA_000404065.3 Pinus taeda
GTAGATTAGATGTGTTGTTTCTCATTAGATTACAATAGCATAGAGTTAGTTTAAAGAGTCTGAATTAGATTAGCTTTAAATTTCTCTTAGATCAGCATAGTTCAACTCTACACACACAAACACCCAAGGTCGGGAAACTGGTCCCGTTATCCCTAGTCGGACCCGCTATACCAAACGGATAAGGAGTTGCCAACCAAGGTCCGGACCGGGTGGGTATCCCCCTTGTTGTCGACCCGATTTTCGGGGCTTCAACAGGAAGTCAAAAGGATTTTCAAATATCTTCAAGGAACACAAAACTTTGGTTTATGGTATCCTAGAGATACAGATCTTACACTTCATGCATATAAAGATGCAGATTGGGTAGGAAGTGTTGATGACAGAAAAAGCACTAGTGTTAGTGCATTCTATATGGGTTCCAGGCTAGTGTCTTGGTTCAACAAGAAACAAAGTTCAATTGCATTATCTACAGCTGAAGCAGAATATGTGGTTGTTGCATCTTGCTGCACACAACTACTTTGGATGACGCAAACATTGCAAGACATTTAGATCACATGTACTCCACCCATCTCCATTCTATGTGATAATACAAGTGCCATCATTTTTTCAAAGAATCTAGTCATGCACTCTAAGACCAAGCACATACCCATCAAATATCATTTTCTACGTGAACAAGTGCTTGAACAAAAGGTGAAATTGGATTATGTTCCCTTCAAAGAATAGGTTGTTGATATATTCACTAAACCACTGCCCAAAGAGACATTTGAATATCTCAAACAAAAGTTGGGAGTAGTTGCTGCATCATCCAGCTGTTAAATTCTATCTTCTTCAGAGAAAGGTGGTTATACGCGAGTTTCATGAAGCATAGTCTCATAAATAAGCTGGCTTCTGTGGGTACAATCATGTATATGTTGGTTTGAGGAAAGGCAATGGGCCAGACTTAGGAGAAAGGGGTCTAATATGGTTCAGTGAATTATCTGCCCGCTTGATGATGGTTACAGTCTGTTGATGACATGTGGAAATATGTTGGCTCTCATAAGTTGTTGATAACTTGATGTATATATGATTGATGATGATGCCTTGATAACTTTTCTGATATATGAAATGATCATATCTCACAGTGAACATCTGACACAGGTTCAGGGGGAGAATATGCTTCTAATAATGCATTGTTGGCGTTATCTTAGAAGATCTCGGTACAAATTCACATAGTTATTTTTTATTCAGGTGGAATAGGTTCAAGGGGAGAACATGGTTGCCGGTTTGGATGCTGATTGACAGATGCTACTGATGATAGTTGTTGATGACTATCATGGTCTTTTTTAAGATATTTTGTCTCTATTATATATGGCATGTATATCTTTTAATATAACGGTCATGAAAAAGACCTAATTTCTAACCCCACTATGCATGGGATAGATGATGTAATGTTTCGTTTTTTGACATGTATAAACAATTCATATATCCCCACTTGGCTGGGTGGATGAGTCAAATTTGGTATATCCCCACTTGGTTGGGAGATGGATGTATGTATGAGTCATTGGTGATAGGAAGGTCATTTGTGATGTATGTATAGTCATGTTCTTCTTTTAGAACATCTTTTTGCAGACCTTGCTTGTGCTTAGGGGGAGCATGGACTCGATCATAGGAGCTCAATCAGTACACTTTAGCATATCAGAGAATTTCAATGTGTACTCAAGGGGAGCATGACCCTTTTCCCTTGATGACAAAGGGGGGGAGTGAATTGGTGTTGCCATCAAGTCCAAAGGGGGAGATTGTTGGCATTCTGACATAGGTGTTGTGCTTGATGGCAACTCACTCAGATGACATATCATAGTACAACAGGTTAACAACACAGATTTATAGATTATACTTCACAAAATGAAGAAAGAGAGGTATACGTTGGTTCACCATTAGCCAAGCCATGTATACACGCGGGTTCACTGTATACAAGTCGCGTATACGTACACATGCACTTTCACAAAAGGAAAAGTGAATATACCTTGGAAAACTAAGTTTTTGGGCCATGGTATTTTGATCCATGGTATTGGTCCAAGGTATTGGTCGTAAGTGGTTTTGGCCCATGGTATTGATAAAGGCCTAAAACTATAAAAGGAGGAGAAGATCATTAGGCCAAAGTGTGCAAGTATCGAATATCTGATGAAGTGTGAGATCTAATATGCAGGTTATTGTCTTATGGTGCTATGCTTGATCTGAACCAAGGATGAACCTTAGCGTTAAAGGATAAGATCTAATGATGTATCAGGATCGTATGGCTTGAAGTGAATTATCTTTATGTGGTTTGATCATGAATATGAATCACTGGCGCATGTTGTAGTTTGTAAATATGATGATCTGGGTATGGCTGAAGTTTGGAATTGTTGTAATGTTTAAATCATCATTTATAGATATGTACGCGGGCTCACTTTATAAAATAAGCGTATACACACAGGTTCTGCATACTAAAGTAGTGTATACATCATAAATTTGATTCGCATATCTCTACACTGGTTCGCTTTGAGGAAAGCGCGTATGCATGCACGTTCAACACATGCAAGTAGCGTATACCTTATAAAATATGTTTTAGTTTCTTCTATTTGTTGTTTTAGTGTCTTGGGTTCTGGCTTGGGTTCCGGTTATTGTATTCTAGTGACAGCATTCTGAATGATCAGATTGATGGGTTGTCAAAGTGATTGATTGATTCGGTTGTGATTGGTTCAAAAGGAGATTGGTTGATGTAGATATATTTGATGATTGAATGATGTTGTTGATGGATCTAGTTTGAAAATTTATGAAACATTGTCCCTGGTAGAAAAGAGAAGGTTGTAGCCTTCTGTAGGCCGGAACCTACGTACTAGTAAACATATCAGCTAGTACAAGAGCTAGGGGTTTGTAGCTCCCTTCCAGTAGAAGCTGGAGAACAAAAGAAGGTTGTAGCCTTCTGCAGGTAGAAGCCTGCGTACTGGTATAAGACTGCACCAGTACAAAAATTGTAAACAGAATTTTATTATTATTAAAAGAAGACAGAGACAACAGCAGAAGGTGGTTTTTACCCAAATTGGGTTTCCACCTTATATCTTGGTGTTCTTGTGTGATGCTTTATTCTGCTTTTACTGCACTATCTAATGAATTCCTGATATACTGATTAAATTTCAATACATGATAATTTGGGTAAATCTAAGGATCTCTACACATACGCTGGTTGCATTAAGTATAGTTGCGTATACATGCTAGTTCATTGAGCTGAAGTAGCGTATACAAATCAGTTTTGAAAATTAAATTATTGATCTAATAATACTGATTCACTCCCCCTCTCAGTATTATTTCCAACAGTATGATTTACTTCCCTTAGACGTAGACTTAAATCTTTTATTTCTTCTTCTCTCCCAAATTTTCTTTTCTCCCACTTGAAGCAGTTTCAAATCTTGAACAGTTTCAATCAGTTCCTATCCCTTCTGATTTATCTGATATACCTCCTAAAGTCTTGAAACTCCTTTCTAAGGGAGTAGATCTGCAATATTCCTTGTTAGTTCATCAACTTGAATCTTTTAAGCTACCTGACTCTCTTTCAGAATCATCTGATACAGAAGCAGAACTTGAATTAAAGTTACTTGAGATTAAGCCTCAAGATTTTATATCCTCTGTTTTACATACTTATCCTTCTACTTTTGAAAAGACTGAAGAAGAACTTAAAATCTACACAAATACTTTATCTTTTGAAGACCAAGAAAAGATAGTTCATGAAGCTCAAAAGTTAATTGTTTATACTCAGTTTCCAAAGAAGCATATAGTTTCAGGCCAGTCATCTCCAAGTAAAACTTTATCTCCTAGACAACCAGTTTTACCACAACAAATGGCTGCATTTAGACCAATTGTGACAGCCCGGTATGCAACATAAGTACTACCACCAAAAAATCAAATTCATGATTCCCCTAAAGGATATATAAAGCATCTACCTAGATTCAATGGAGAAACAGGACCATCAACAAAAGATCATCTATCTACATTTTTGGACTTTGTAGGTAATATGAACATAGAACTTGAAGAGATTTATATGATATTGTTTGTCCAATCATTAGAAGGAAATGTTAGGATTTGGTTCAGATAGTTACATGGGAAGAATTAACAACTATCTTCATAAATCAATGGGAAATAAAAAAGGATCTTGTTTATTATCTGACAAAATTTGAAGGCCTAAAAAGGAATCCTGGTGAACCGCTTGCAGACTTTATTAAAAGGTTTAATAAGATTTGCAATAATATGCCACCAGATTGTAAAGCTCCAGTTACTGCAACTAAGGTTAAATTTTCCAAAGCATTCGACGATGATTTTACTTTAATGTTGAGAGAAAGGAAATATGAAACCTTAGCAGATATTCAAACCAATGCAATTGAGGTAGAATCTAATAGAGAAACACAAGTAAATTGAAAGCAAAGTTAGAAAACGCAAAGAGGAAATTGAAATCTAGATAAGAAATTGGTCTGTCATCTAAACTGAAGGAAGAGGAAACCAAAATTGATGAGATTACTTCATTATTAAGAAATATGTCCAATAGAATCTCAAGGATGGAAACTCAACTGAGACCAACACAAAAAAAAATGTAAATAGACCTCCAGGACAATACAGAAGACCTTTCCATCCACAAATCTTACAAATAGAAAAACCAAATAATGACCAATAAATTCATCCTCCATTAATGATTGATGATCAGGATCCTGAAGAAGTAATACCAGTTGTGACCAATGACATCAATTATTTTGTTGATTAGCCATCTGAAAATGTTATTGTCCTTGTCAATCAAATTCATCCTCTTGTTCAACATGAATAATCTTCTGAAGTTTCCAAATACCAAGTTTTTTTTTAATTCCTTATTGTTGAGTTAAATAAAAGATATGATTTAAGACCTAGACAAGGCCAGGCAAACCATATAAAAAGGTTACTTTTGATGTCCCACAAGATAAGGCTGCTGAAAATTCATCTGTTCAACCTCAAATTTACCCTCAAGACCAGTCAACTGCAGAAAAACTTATGTCTCGTGTTTTTAATGTGGAAAAATAATTATAAAAGGTTAATATTCCAATTCTTTTATCTGAACTTTCAAGAAATATAGGTTACATGAAACAAGTTTCCAAATGGGTACATTCTTCAAGTGTAAATGCTGAGGGAGATGTAATTAGCCTACAAGATGAGAAACCTTATATGGTTTTTGTTCCTAATCTAGATTATGATGGATGAAAGTGTTCCACCTTTCTATGTCACTTTAAAAGTTCATGACTTTCTTTTGTACAATTATATGCTAGATTCTGGTTCTTCTCATAACTTAATACCTAAATTTATTATGGGCCAGCTTCAGTTGCAAATCATTAGTCCATATCATGACTTGTATACATTTGATTCAAAGAAAGTGCCATGTTTGGGGATAATCAAAGATCCGGTTGTCATCCTTGCGCAAATTCTTGTAAAGAGTATATTAATGGATATAGTAGTGACAAATATCCCTCCTAAATTTGGTATGTAATTATCATGATCATGTTGTGCTAAGCTTGGAGGAAGATTACAAATGGATATCTCTTAGGTTACCATCCTTGTTTATGGAGGAGAGCATCTAAGATTGCATAGAGAAGTGAGATTTATAAATATTGTGTGTAATGTTAATCAAGCAGTAAATCACCCTATATATGCCATTGATCAATATTTAGGGTGTCTTATTTTAGCATTAAATGATGAGTACACTGTATAGAATAGAATTGAAAGCACTATAAGGGTTCCTCAGTCTTCAGAAAATAATGTGTGAAAATGTACTTTGATGGAGCCTTCTCCAAAGATGGGGCTCGAGCTAGGATTGTTTTGATTTCACATGAAAATAAAAATATCACTCAATATTTTAAATTAGCTTTTGAAGTCACTAATAATGTGGCAGAATATGAAGCTCTAATATTGGTGTTAGAGTTAGCCAAGAAAATGAAGGTGCAAAATTTAACAGTGTTTGGTGATTCAGAATTGATAGCCAAACAGGTTAGAAATCTATGTCAAACAAAGCATTCTAGGTTGAAAGCTTACATAAATGAGGTGTGGGACAATATGGAGAATTAATTTCAAGCTTTTAATCTCAGCCATACCAAGAGAAGACAACACGCATGAAGATTCCTTGGTTGTCTCTGCAAGTAATTTCAAAATTCCATATTCCCTACAACTGCAGTGTCAAATCGAACTTAAGTACAAACCTTCTATCCCTGATAACTTAAGACATTGGTAAGTCTTTGAGGATGATGAACAATTGAAGGATTTTTTGCAAATTATTGAGGAGTTTTCTTGCTCACATGTTGAAGAAGAAAATAATGTATTTGTAAAAGAAATTTTTGTTGATTCAGATACAAATTTGAAACAAAAACTAGTTTATCATGATATAATAAAGTTTTGTAATAATTACATTCCTAAAGGACTGGTTCTTCTTGAGAAATCATTTGATCAGAATGATGTTTCAAGACTTTCAATGTCAAACTCATAGCAAGAAAATATATAGGATTGCAATATTGGTACTGTAGAAGAAGTAAGAAATATCAAAATCTCATAAACTTTGCCACAGGATATCATAGATAAATATATCAAGTTGTTCAAAGAATACAAAGATGTATTTGTGTGGTCATATGAAGATTTGAAAACTTAGGATACAACTATTATGGAGCACAAAATTTCTTTGAAACCATAAGCTAAACCATTTCATCATAAATTGAGAAGAATCAATAATATCATGTTTCCAATTATTGAGAAAGAAGTAAAGGAATTGCTAGATGCAAAAATGATTGTTCCCTTGAGATATTTTGAATGGATAGCTAATTTGGTTCTTGTTAGGAAAAGAATGAAAAAAATAGATTGTTTATAGATTTAGAAATCTGAGCAAGTTTTCATTGAAGGATAGCTATCCACTACCAAAAACGGATCAATCTCTCCAGATAATAACATGTTCTAATATGATTTCAACATTAGATGTTTTTTCTAGATACAATTAGATACTGGTTAGTTAAGAAGGCAAAGAAAAAATAACTTTCACTATACCATGGGGTAGCTTCATGTATCCTAAGATGCCTTTTGGTTTGACAAATACAGGGGCAACATTTCAGAGAGCCATGGACTTGGAATTTGTGGGAGAAACAAATAAGTTCATTGTAATTTATCTTGATGATCTTAAAGTTTTTTCAAAATCAGATGCACAACACCTTAAACACTCAAGGAAAGTTTTTGAAAGATGTAGGAAATTTGGAATTTCCTTCAATCCAAAAAAAGCAATATTTGCCATGAAGGAAGGGAAATTGTTAGGACATATAATTTCAAAAGGAGGAGTCACAATTGATCCTAAAAGAGTCTCAACAATCCAATTAATCAGCCTACCCAAAAAAAGAAAGAAATTTAGGCATTTTTAGGGGAAATATTTTTTTATGAAGGTTTATACCTAATTATGCTAAGATTGTTAAGGATATTACGTATATGCTTAACAAAATCATGAAGTCAAATGGAACGCACAAGCTAGATTTTCATTTTCTCAGATTAAGAAAGCAATTTCAGAAGCAATAGTGCTTGCGAGTCCTGATTAGTCAAAGCTCTTTAATATTTTCTCTTTTTCTTTAGACACCACAATAGCAGCAGTTTTATTGCAAAAAAATGAAGACCATTATGATCAATGAATTTCTTTCTTTAGCAAAGTTATGAGAGATGCAAAACTGAAGTATGATATAATTGAAAAACAAGCATATGCTTTAGTTAAAGATTTGATATATTTTAGAATTTATGTGTTTCATTCTCTTATAATTTCTTATGTACCTAACAATGCTGACTCAACTTGATACAGAGGGGAAAAGGGGGAGATGGATTGCTAAGATCTTGGAGTTTGATTTATACATCAAACCAACAAAGCTAGTTAAGGGAAAAGGTCTAGCTACCCTATTGGTAGAATCAATTTGTAAAGTTTTGGGCATCAATTCAATCATGCATGTTTCATATGTGTCACAAGAGAAGAATCCACAAGAACCTTATTTTGTTTCAGAAGAGAAGAATCCACAAGAACCTTCTGTTAGCTCAACACCTACACCACTTCTTTTGCATATTGATGAAAAAAAATTATTATCATACTGGTATAAGGATATTGTACATTTTCTACTATATTTTAAATATCCTCTTAGGTTCACTAGAAATCAATGCATATCTCTTAAACTCAAAGCAATAAAATATTGTATAGTAAATGCAACTCTATATTGAAAGGACCAATTGAATATCCTTTTACTGTGTTTGACTTAAAGTGAAGAAGATGGGGTAATTGAACAGTTTCATGAAGGGGTGTGTGTAGGCCACTATGCTTGGAAAGCAACAACACATAAGATATTGAGGGCAGGATTATATTGGCCAAATTTGTTTGCACACGTTGGTTCAAAGGTATAAATTTGTATTCCTAGTCAAATTTTTGTAGGAAATCAAAGCTTAGTTTCCCTTCCTCTCATTCTGGTTTCAGTTGAAGCTCCTTTATTGTAGTGTGGTCTAGACTTTGTTGGTAAGATAGTCCCTTCTCCCGGAAATTAACACAAGTGGATTCTTACAACAACTTATTGCTTTAAAAAATGGGTGGAGGCTATTCCTGTGAAAAATGCAACTGATTTTGTGGTCATGAATTTTATTGAAGAAAACGTTTTTCCTAGATTTGGTTGTCCAAGACAAATATTTACAGATAATGCTCAAGCTTTTAGTTCCATTAAAATGATTGAGTTTTGTCAAAAATATCAAATTTCATTAAATAACTATACACCTTATTATCCACAAGGGAATTGATTAGTAGAATCATCTAACAAAAGTTTGATTAAAGTCATTAAGAAGATATTAGAAAATCATAAAAGAAATTGGGACAGTCATTTGAAATATGCAGTTTGAGAAAATAGAGTTTCACCTAAAAGATCCACTAGTAAACCTCCTTTCCAATTGTTATTGGTTATATATATATATATATATATATATATAATATATATATATATATATATATATATATATATATATATATATATATATATATATATATATCCCTACTCAATTTGTATTTCCAGTCATTGAAAATTTTGTAGGATTGTTATGAAAAAAAACCGATGGTTTCTAAAAAAGGATCAATCAAATTATTAAACTCAATCAAGACATAGAATAAGTTCAACACAAACTCTTGCAATATCAAGACAAGATGAAAATTTATTTCACAAAAAGGCTAGAGAAATAGATTCCAGATAGGGAGAGTTAATTCTAAGATGGGATGGAAAAAGAGAAGAAAGAGGAAAGCATGGAAAGTTTGACAATCTCTGGTTAAGGCCATTCAACATTGCAGAAGTCAAAGAAAATAATATCTTCATTCTTCGAAATTTGGAGGGAGAATATTTCTCATTACCAGTCAATGGGAAATATTTAAAAAATTATATCCAATACTGATTAAGTTTCTATCATCGTCATTCTAAATAAAAGATTTATTTTTACTTCCAAAGCAAGTGTGATTTTTCTACAGCAATGACTCCATAGCCCGAGGAGAAGGCACATGGATCTGCATGTTCTCTGTGCCATTCTATATGGGGAAGCAGTCCTCAAAAGGAGTCGATGTTGTAACTTATTTTTACCTATGAAATTTATTTTTAAATTGCATAGTTTGCAAAATAAAAAATAAAAAATAAGTTAATTTTACTAGCACTTTGTAATAAAGTCGAGAATATGTTAAAATGTCACTTTAAATTAGTATAGGTGTAAATAATTTGTTCATATGCTTTTGAAATATTTTTGCCAATGAATTTATTGTTCGAGAAATTTTTAATGCTCTACATCAAAGCCAATCTAATCAATGTTCAATAAAGCATTGCATGACCCACCACACTCCCGAAAATTAACAAAGGGGGTGAGGGGGTCCACAAAACGGTTTTGTACAAATTGTCCACCGTGACATGTCAAGTTATTAATCATTGTGGGACCTCCCTCTCATATACCACTTATTGCCGCTACCCACCCTCCCCCGCAAACCACCTTCCACCCACTTTTCCCCTACCGCTATTACCTCTGCCAACTTAACACTTTCACCACTATAACCGCCAAAATGAACCCCACTATATTTCTGATAAAGTTGTTAAATTAATTGTTGCGGTCATTTAATTCATCCCGCCAACATTCCAATATTAAATTGGTGATGCGCCAAATGTTAATTGTTGTTATAATGACTATTCAGACTCATTTGTATATCTAAATTTCCTTCCACCAATTGCATTATTCTTCATCTCAGTAGTGTTCGCAAAAGTAATCAGTGACATCAAATCTCCAGATTGAGCAGTCAAACACCTCTGTCAGCCATCAAATAATTGGGTAAATTTAGCTTCTTTTTTTCATTTCAGTTTAAAATGGCTAGCCAAAAGGGGAAATCTAAGACCTCCATTGAAAATCCTATGCTTCCCCCTATCCCTAATTTAGATGAATTCCCCCTGGTATACACCCAGTTCAAAATCATAAAAACTAAGTGTGAATTCGACCTGTATAAATTACACAATTAGGCATTTCAGAAGTTTCAAGATACTAGTGATGAATTCAATCTTAAGGGGTTCCATGTTACCCCAATTCATTTTCCCCCAAACTCATCATTTCCCTAAATTCATACCTGGTGTGAAAATCGTTATCTGTTAAGTCAAAGTGTCGTAGTTGCTCGAAATAATGAAATTTTGTTGTACATAACTCCATAATACATTTTGTAGGCCCTACAAATAAACCCTCCAAGTTATCTTCACCCCTTCTCAGTTGATTCCGTGATGGAAATTTATCAAAATCTTAATTTTCAATAGTGAGCCCATATCTTTGAGTCATTTTTGCCTGAAGGTTCATAATTCACTCGAACCAATCCACCATATTCTTCAATAATCTTTCCCGAAATTTCCAAGAAGATCATTTTTACAGTTTGTTATCTCTTGGTACCAAAGTGATCAATGGGTTGACAAAGTCATCCTATGATTTCTGTTAGTACTTTCATCTGGTAAAAAACCCTCTGTCATTTCTAATTTTAGCTAATTTATTTAAGATTTATTCATGAATAGTTCCTAAAATTTAGTGCAGAGGGGTCTTTCAAGCATCAATCTGTATTGGTGTATTTATTTTTGTACCAACAGTCTGAAAGATTGAAAATGCCTCTCCAAAAGCTTGATTCATAGGGAAAGTCACAGTCTGTCATCCACTAGACTTCATTGGTTAGGATAAATTCAGAAGAATATTCTTTTAGTGATTTTGTAGACAAATTTTTATATTTGTCATTATGTCTCCTTAGCAGTGACGTAGTTCCAAGAATATTTTCAGACATTAAAAGTATTTTTCATCTCAGTGAATAGTCAAAGGTGGAAGATTAGTACTTATATCAGAATTTTACAGAAATTAGAGTTTGTGGTTGTGAATTGCCACCATATAAGTTGCCAATTTTTCTTCCCATGAGGATTTCTTCTCTAGAGTTTATATGGTAGAGGATGAATATGGATGAAATTCATTTTGTATCTAGGAAGAAAAAAGCCCAATTATAGTTAGAAGCTCAAGTTGGTCCATTTATAGTAAACACCAAAGTAGCAAGCAAGATAGTTGAGAGTTTATTGAGATAGATGAATTTCAAGTTAAGTTTTAGCTGGCCTTATGACCCTTTTGGAGTCATCTCATTAATTATAAATGAATAGAAATCAACACCCTATATTCATATATCGAAACTAGAAATTGAACAATATGAAAATAGAGAAGTATGGGAGGAAAACACTTTGCAAGAATTTGAAGAAAACATTTCAATCCAAACAACATTAGAGACTCTAATATTGAAAGAAAAAGAATTAAAGAGACCAAGGGAGAGTATGTCCCCTGTTGGTTCAGGGTCTAAAATAGTAAGATTTAAAGTTTTCAAAAGAAGAAAGACAATCAGTAGAGAGGAAAAATCATTAGAATTCAGAGATACTGACATATCTACAACAATTAGGTTATCAAGTGAGCTTGTGTTTTCTCTGCGACAAAAGGAAGAAATATTTCCTGATACACATGCTTCCCCTTCTTCTAGTCAAAAAAGTATCTTTGATGGGTTCAGATAAATGAAGAATAAAAATGAAATGTTAAATACTGCTACCTATTTCAAGTTTTGGAAGCATACCTCTAGCACTCAAACCAGAATATTGTCTGCGTTGGACCCTGAAAAGGGACAATTTCAATTGGCATTTCTTGAGCCAAAGGTTCTAGTTCCTAGAAGCGTAGAGGCTACAAAACTTCATTATTTTCTTTTGATACTAAATAGGTTCATCCTATAGATCAAATTAATCTACACAAACAAGCTAGAGAAATGATATATTCCTCTTTAACAAGTTCTGCTATGGAAACCTCAAAATTGCATATTTCTCTAAATAATATTCATTCTCAGCTTAAATTAGAAAATATATCCTCATTAGCTAAAGATACAAAGATAAAGGGCCTAGAAGATCTTGTAATCAAGTTAGGATTAGATCCTAGTGATATTAATGCTGCTGAAGAAATTATTAAGAGTAGAAATGCAAATATTCAAGCATTAATAAAGGAGCTAAAATTATGAACAACAGCGCATACTCAAGCTCGAGAAGTTAGGAAATTAGAGAAAGAGAATGAAGATATGTTGTGTATGATTTTTGAGAAGAACATTTAGATTCAAAAAATGGAAGAAGATATGGAAAAAAAAGTTTCAAAGAGAAAGAACAACAGATTATCACAGGAACTTCTACAGCAGAGATAAAATCAACCAACCAAGAAGTCACTAAACAATTTTCAAAAGAAATGGGCAATTTTCCATTAA
Source organism: Pinus taeda (assembly GCA_000404065.3). Taxonomy (NCBI): domain Eukaryota; kingdom Viridiplantae; phylum Streptophyta; class Pinopsida; order Pinales; family Pinaceae; genus Pinus; species Pinus taeda. The sequence goes on from APFE031301813.1 coordinate 21,155, forward strand.
GAAATGTTGAAATTGAGAAATTAAATGTATCACTGCAAAGAATGGAAGACAATAAAAATTAAGGAAGATAATGCATATATCTCAAAAGTACAAAATAATTTCAAGCTTAATAAACAACCTGAAAAATATATGGATGATTCAATTAGTGCAAAGACATTATCAAAAGCCAAGGAGAAAATTTGGATTGATATCAATTCAACCATTTCAGAATTTTGGATATCTATTGAAATTATTTTTGAACAGGAACAATTGGGACATAAATCAAAAGCAGCCTTAACAGAGATTAAACAAGAATTGGACCACAAACCTGGAGAGGCAACAAGGATCATCGAAGCGTTGAACTCAAAAACTAAAGATGAGATTGAATACATGGGGATTGAAGATGGGATAGATGCAGCCCTAGAAGTAAAAAATGTGTTAACAAAAAGGAATTTAATGTTACATGTGGAAAAAAAATGCCAGAACTTAGAAGCTCAAATCAAAAAGTTCCATAGAAAATTTTCTATCTGTTAACACCCAGGTTGTTCCCTATGACTCCCAAGGGAATACGGCTGGGGTAACCACTAACCAATCTTTGGACCACAGCTTCTAGCCCAGCTGTAATCAGAGAGGGCTCTCTCTGTAAGGTTTGTCTCTGTTCTATAGAGATTTTAGGCTAGTTATGAAGTAAAGGTTTGTTTTTGCTTGGTTGGGGATGATTTCTGATGGTTTTGAAATGTTCTCTGCAGGTAAATTAATCCATTGGGCAATGGAGTCTGTGGATGTTGGTTTCTTGAGATCCTGAGGCTTGGTGCAGCTGTAATTACAGGGCCTTTATATATTTCATGAATCAAACTGTATATTGTGATAATGAAATGTGAACAACTAGTGAAAAGCAGTTAAGAATTATTCACTAAGCTGGGATGTGAGAAAGGGATGTATTTCTCAGGAGCAAAACTTGAATTCCTGAAACAATAGATCACTTGTGATGATATAGTGTGAAAGGTAGCAATTAAGAATTACACTTTCATTACCATAACTGAATAAAACATTTATAATAGCTTAGATTGAGTTCAGGGTAATCTGTGATTAAATCCTGAGACTATTCTTTTTCCTTGCTATTAGGTATTTAACACATGGAAAACATGAATGATATATGAAAGATAACAAACATATAATCAAGAGTAACAAGAGAATCTTATTGAGTCATGAGATACGCAGGAATCCTGCAACATTCAGCTATACACCAGCAAGACATCAAGAGACACAGAGCTTTGGAAATTCCATCATCCTTTGTATTAATTCTCTGAAGATTTACAGTTGAAGAGGAGCAGAATAGATATAAAAATATTTCTTACATCCAATGTCCAACCCCTGCTAACAAATGCGAGGGGGAATATATAGAAGTCTATTACAAAAATATCTCAGGCATTGAGTCATCTGAGAGGAAAAATATCTTCATTAACTCGTACAGAGATTGCAGATGAGAAGTTATTATAATCTTTAATGAACTTTAAAGGCTCTTAACTCCTTGTCAGAACAATTTTGACCTTTGGAGCTCACGGAGTCGGTTGAGTGCTTTGGTGTAACTTCTGAATGACGTGTCTGTGCAGTTGTATCTTTCTGTAGTTTCTCGGCCCTGTCATCTGTGGCTGTTGATGCTGCTGTGGTGGCCGAATACTTGTTTTGAGTTGGCTCAGCCTCTTTCTGCATAGCTGTTGATGTGTCTTTATATTCCTGTGTATGAAAATTTGAATATTTTCAAAAAGCAAAATTACAATTACTGACTTTGATTTAACAGTAACCTTATCAAATCTTCCCACACATCTGGTGCAGGCAATTGATGCTTCAAAATTGACCCCATGGTCTCATCAGCCTCTGCATATTTATAAAAATGAGGGGGCTCATCAAACAAATGTGTAATTTCATTCATAATAAAAAATAGATTTTCTACTCTGTTAAAGAGGATCTGCCCTGTTATTGGTCCTGTCTCTGTTGATGAACTGGCTGCCTCTGAGATCTGATTTTGTGCAAAAGTGTTTACTCTCTTGGCATATTTCTCATGTGAGAGCAATTTTCCTGATGGCTCCAGCAGGCTATGCAGACCTTTGTTTTGCAATGCCAAAAACCTGTTTTGAAACTTGTTGATGTCTGCTTGCATGTCCTGGAATCTTCGCTCCAGGGTCTGGACCAGGCTTCTCAATGTTAGGACCCTTTTTATTAGTGAGATAGTCTCTGTCCTGTTTCCAATTCCCATTTTAATGAGCTGGGAGCTAGTTCTGTAATTTAGCACATTTATCATTTTATTGGCAATCTCAGGCATACTGCCTAGAGATGCCCTTGCTCGTTGTACCTCTTTATGTGCTCTTCCAATGAGCGTTATTTGCTCATGGATGGCCTCAATATACTCCCACTGATCTGTAATAGATTGGCCAATATGGCCCCATATGACCCTCTTGAGCTCAAATGTGACTTTGTCTAATGTGAGCTCTTTTTCCAGATCAGTTATCCTTTTCTTGAGGGTCTTTACCTCCCTCTCTCTTTCTGCCACATTCTGCTTAGACTTGTCATATTTTTCATTGATTTTTGCCAGACTGTCCTTGGCTTGATTCAGCTCAGACATCTGGGACTCCAAGACCTGAATTTCGTTCCTCAGTTTCTGCATATCTAGGCTTTCAGCCTGCTCCGTTGTTGGTGCTGAGGTGGATGGTTCTGCCTGCTGTACCTGTTGGCTGGGAGGTGCAGTGGCTTGAGGGATTTCCTCAAGATTTGTTGTTTCTGGAGGTGGCTGTGAGGTTGGCCCTGCCTCCTTTTGCTGTAATGCTGCCTCTAATGTGGCCTCTAATTCCTGCAGCTTTTCCTGAGATTGGAGGAGCTCTTTGTATAGTGTCATTAGTAGAGCAGCTGCATCCTTTTCCTGCCTTTGCTGGGAAACCTCTTATGTTTGTGGATGAAGAGTTGCTGGGATTTTTAGCATCTTTTTCAATGCTGCCATATCAGCATCCCTTAGCTTCAGGATTTCTTGCACAGCCTTCACGTCTTTAGGATCATGCCCAAGCTCTATTATAATTTCTTCTAGAGCTTTGATCCTATTGTCCTTGGCTTGAGAGGAAGCCCTTTCCAGCTCAAGTTGTGTAGCAGTGTTATTCAGGCTATTCTGCAGCCTGTAGTTGACCAGGGTCTTGTCAGCCAATGTGGCATAGACCATCTCACCCGTCTGTTTATGCAGCTCTATTTGATCCA
>APFE031301813.1:71471-99125 GCA_000404065.3 Pinus taeda
AGACGCTCTGGCGATTTTCGAACCAGCTTCCTGCGTGCCTGTTCCTGCTCCCCAGGCCCTGCCTGGCAGGGCTGCTGCTCACCTCGATCCCCTCCTTGGACTGTTTCGCTGCTCCCTGCCCCCGTTGGGGCCCAACCCCTGTCTCTAGCCCCGCGCTGGTCTTCTTTCACTGTCCCCTGCTGGCCATTCACCTTTTTAATGGCCGGGCTTGCTCCCCCCCCTCCAGACTCTGAGAACAATGAGGAAATCTTCGCTACTCTCTTTTCTGATTCAGCTAACCCCAGACCCCGTCCCACAGTGACCAAGTTCATAAAAAAAACTTGATGAAATCCCTGAGGTAAATCTCCCCCGATCTCTCCCAAGGAAGTCAACAATAATCCTTGCGGAAAGAGGGCTAGTAAGCCAGTTCACTGGTCTCTGGCCCTCTCCGAGATCAGTTCAGAAATGGGTAGAGTGCAACTGGAGCGCGATGATACAAGGGAAGATAGCCATCAGATTCTGCGGAAGAGGCTATTTCACATTCCTCTTTGAAACGAAAGAAGACAAGAACCTCATATTCAGAAACGGCCCCTACTTCATGGATTCAAGAGGTATTTACTTGAATATATGGACTCCAAACTTTGATCCGGAAATGGACATTCCAAATGCAGTTCCAGTTTGGGTCCGGCTCCCCCATTTTCCGCTCCACTGTTGGGGAGACAAATCAATAAAGACAATAGGGAACGCAGTAGGAAAATACATCGATAGATCGGAGCCAAGGGAGAACATGCATGCGTGCGCAAGGATCTGCGTGGAAGTAGACCTAGGGAAAGGTCTGCCGGAAGCCATCAAGATCAAGGTAGACCAATGGACGCATATCAAGCAGCTGGACTATGAGAAGCTTCCCTTCAAATGCAAAGTATGCCACTAGTATGGTCATTTCGCAAATAGATGTAGTAAGTCAAAAATAAATGAATCTGCTGACAATGAGGAAAACCCTGAAGGCTCATGGGAACCAGTAAAAAGGAAAAAGCCTTCCTCTTCCCAAGGACCCAGCTCTAAACCGCCTCAGGAATCCCCCCCTCCACCTCCCCCTCCCAGCTCAGCATTCCCTTCATCCTCCAACCCCTTCGAATCCCTGTCCGTTGAAGAACCTTCTTCCCCTCCCTCTTCCCCCGGAGCAGCTTCCTCTCCCACTCGCATGATCTCCCTCCCTTCCCCCCCTCCAACCATAGAGAGAATCCTCACCAGAAACAAATTGAAAGAAGCTAGTCAATCCACAGATCCCCCGAGAAAAGCTGGTCGAAAGTCAAACAAAGAGCTCAGAGATGAAACAGCTGCAAAAGAGATGGCAACGGGAGCGCAACAACCAATAGACTCATACCTAGGCAAGCTGAAAGGAAGCAGAGAAAAAGCAAAGGAGAGGAGTGGTCCTCACCCAACAAATGGTAAATAATGATCTTGGTCTCTTGGAACTGTAGGGGGATGGGCTCTCCCTTAAAACTAAAAGCAATCAGGGATTTATTAAAACAGGAGCAGCCTGACCTTCTCCTCATCCAGGAGACCAAAATTTCAGCACAAGACTTTCAATATCAAAGCCAAAACTTCAAAAACTTCACTGGGGTATCAACAGGCTCAGAAGGTGCCTCAGGAGGAATAGGAATAATATGGAATAAGAACAAATGGGAAATCATCAATTCTCAATTTTGCAACTGGTGGGTAAGAACAGATTTGAAAAACAAAGGATCTCAGGAAATCTACTATATATACAACATATATGCCCCAAATCATTACAGGGACAAAGGCCGCTGTTGGGACACCATATCCTCAGACCTTCAATCCGTGCAAAATAGGAACATAATTATTGGGGGAGACCTGAATTTAATAAGAAACGTGGAAGAAAAGTTGGGAGGAAACTACCACGCAGATCCCTCAAGAGACATGCTAGAATCCATAATATAGTCACACAATCTGATGGACATTCCCCTATCCAACGGAAAATATACATGGAGTAACAAAAGAACTGGCTCCTTCAACATTAAAGAGAGATTGGATAGATTTTTACTCCAGGAAGGAATCGCTGCAAGTTTCCAGTTTATTAAGAGCCAATTAATTCATGCTTCGGCCTCCGATCACAAACCTGTGATTTTAAATCTGGACAAAGGCAAAAACTTGAGGCCTCTCCCTTTCAAGTATAACAAAATATGGGATCTTCAAGAAGAATTTCGCACTCTCATCCAAAACCAGTGGGCCAAGGAAGTAAACGGATCGCCCTACTATATATGGGAAACAAAGTTAAAATTACTAAGAGCAGTCATCAAATAGTGGGCAAAGGAAGCAGCGATTTTGGAAAATAAAAAAAATCAGATTTACTCATGAAGATGGAGCAGTGGAATAAGGCTAAAGAAAACACACAATATACAAGTGAAGATTTAGATCATGAAAAAGAAATGTACAGGGAACTCTATCGACAGAATAGAGCAGAGGAAGAGGACCAAAGACAGAAATCTTGTTGCCTTTGGCAGCTGGAGATAAAAATACATCCTTTTTTCACAACAATATAAAGCTCAGGCGAGCTGGAAACCAGATAGACAAAATAGAGGTTGAGGGAAAAGAGATTAGCGACCAAGAAGAAATTAAAGAAGCAGCTTACAACCATTTTAAATCTCTCCTTTCTACTGCTCCTCAGCAAATGGACAACCCCGACTTTCTTAGTGCAGTAGAGAGCAAAATATCAGATTCTCAAAATAAAGAGTTGGATCAGGACATCATAGAAGAGGAAATCCGAGCAGCAACCTTCAGTATGCAGCAGGACAAGGCCCGGGTCCGGATGGGTTCACGGTCGCCTTCTACCGAAATCATTGGGAAACAATCAAAAAAGACTTTGTGCGGATGGTAAAGAATGTATTCAAAAATCACAAGATGGGAGAAAATACCAAGTCTTCGCACATAGCTCTTATTCCTAAGGAAGTGAATCCTCTCTCTTTCGACAGGTTCTGCGCCATATCCCTTTGTAATGTATCTTACAAGATTGTAACCAAAATTCTAGCCAACAGGCTCAAAAAACTTCTTCCTCACTTAATATCTGAGAACCAGGGAGGTTTTGTCCCAAGCAGGAAAATCACTGACAACGTCATCTTGATCCAAGAAGCTATCCACAACAGCTTCAACAGAGGGGAAAGAGGAATGATAATCAAACTCGACATGGCAAATGCTTTTGATAGAGTCGACCACTCTTTTTTAACAACAGCTCTCAAAAGATTCGGGATTTCAAAAAACTTCATAAGCATTATCAATGGGTGCATCTCCAACCCTTGGACCGCTCCCTTGATCAATGGTCGCCCCAGCAATTATTTTAGAAGCTCTAGAGGGCTGAGACAAGGTTGCCCTCTCTCCCCCTTCTTATACATCATTATTGCTGAGACTCTGAGTATTCACCTAGAAAACCTCCGCAGGCAAAAAGAGATCACTGGAATATGTATAGAAAGAGGGACCAAAGAGTTCAATCAGTCGCTCTTCGCGGATGACACCCTACTCATTGGGGGAGCTTCCAGCTTAATGGCAAAAAGATTCAAGAAAGTGTTGGATGCATTCTTAGCAGTCTCAGGAGGGAAGCTGAACAACAGAAAATGCAAGATCTATACCTGGAATGTCCCTCTCCAAATCCGACAAAGAATATCCTTGATCCTGGACATCCCAATGCAAAGGAACTGGAGTTTTTTCTCTTATTTAGGTCTGCCTCTAGCTAAAGAAACAGTCAAGGCTGAGATTTGGGTCAAACACATAGAAAAGATGAGAGGCCTCCTACAGAGTTGGGGAGTGTCTTGGCTGAACTTGGCAGGCATATCAATTCTTATTAAGGCCATCCTCTCTGCTCTCCTAATTTATCAATATGTGGTCACTATGGCCCCGGCAAGCATTCATAAACACATGGAACTTATCTTGCGAAGTTTCCTCTGACAGGGAGGAAAACAGGAGACCAAGAAATTTAGCCTTGTCAAATGGGATCAGGTAACCTTACCATATGAAAAGGGAGGGCTATCCATCAAAATCCCGAGCCTCTCCAATCGGGCTTTGGGTTTTAAATTGATCTGGAGAATTCTAACTGGCAAAGGATCGTGGTGGGTGGAGGTCATAAAAAGGAAATATCTCAGTGGCCCGAACTCTAATCTTCTCTTTGAACCAATAGCTGAAAGACCCTGCACCCCGGTGTGGAAACTCATTAAAAAAGTGCTTCCCCAATTCAGAGAAAACACATCCAAATTCCCTGGAAATGGTAAGAATATCAATATTTGGTCAGACAGAATTATGGGCTCTAAGCCAAGAAATATACTCCAAGCCCTCCGACCTCTGCAGATCTGGATGGATCAAAGAAATCTAACCACCTTGTTCGATATATCAACATGGAATCATAACAATTGGCAAGACTGGAAGGACCTTCAACTTCCCAACGAACTCAGAGATCTCTGGTCCAATCTCAAGTCCTCTCTCTCTGGTTTTGCGCCTACTAATACAGGGGTTGAAGACAGGTATATTTGGGATCCCAGTGGAGGTAAATTCACGGTAAAAGAGGGGTACAAAGCTTTACAGGCCACTACTCAAACAACAAATTGGAATCTTTACACAACTGTCTGGAAATCAGAGTGTCTCCCAAAGATCAAACATTTTAATTGGACTCTCCTTAAAGGTAAGACCCTTACTACTAAGAACCTAAGAAAAAGAGGAATTTTGGGACCTTCAATATGTTGCTTCTGTCGAGCAGAGGAGGAAACCATTCAACATATTTTCCTTCTCTGTCCCTTTGCCCAAAGCTGCTGGAAACAAGTGACAAGTCCCATGGAAATTAGTGAAAGCTTCGACCAGATCTCCTCTCTTCAGAAAAATTGGGGGAAATGTTACCCCTTCCCCAAGAAAGGCAAACATAATATCAACAGACTGTGGAAATGCATTCTAGCCACTCTATGTTGGCAAATTTGGCTAGCTAGGAATAACTACGTCTTCAATGACAAAAAGCCTATCATAGTCAGTATCCTAGCTAAAACAACAACCATCATCTCTGAAACAATAAGCACAAACCTCATCGTGCTCCCAGATCAGTCAAGCTGGCAGCAAGCAGAGATGGATTGGTACAATAAATTCAGCCTCAGTTACACCAACATTCAACATTCCCAAACAAAAGCACACAAGAAAAGGATACACTGGAAACTCAGAGGATCCAAGGAAGAGGTCAACCAGTGGATATTAGATCAGAAGCGTCCTACTTTGCATTTCGATGGTGCTTCCAAGAATAACCCAGGGAAAGCTGGAGTAGGGGGCACCATAAAAAATCATAGTGGAAAAACTATTGTAAGCTACGAATGGGGTCTGGGGAAAGTCTCTAACAACGTGGCTGAAGCATACAACCTCCTTCTTGGCACCTCCATTTTGAATAGGCTGGGAATCAGAAATAAAATCATTTTGGGGGACTCAGCCATCATTATAGCAGCCTTGGCGTCGGGAGCAGATTTTAATAAAGCAGCCCTTAGCAACATAAAGCTCAGGATACAGGACAATCTCAGAAATATGGGAGACACGACGTTCAAGCATGTTTTAAGGGACAACAACACCAAAGAAGATTTTTTCGCCTCTAAGGCCGTCAGCAGACAGAGTGGACAAATCAGAGAGAATGAACGCATCTATGTCAAAGCAATTCCTTAGCAGCTTAAGTTGTTCGACAAATCCTTTGAACAACAACATCAGTACACCTCTGAACCCAAGTCACTTCAGTTATCATGCATATCTAGACTTTTTCTGCCTCAATCTCGATAAACTGATTTCAACCCGCCCCCTCAAGAACTGTGTGTCATCTCCCTCTCAGCATGCAGTCCGGCTCGCTCTTGAGACCCGATCTCACCATGTACCACGTGATTCCATCTCTGAGAATTCTGGTATATGTCCCTTCGCAATCCTTATTGACTGCATCAAGAATATTATGTATGATTTAGAGCCTGCCCAAATTCATGAATATATCCCGTACCTCCTGCTCGCCCAGCCCACTTGGATGCTCTATAAACTTCCCACTCCCCTCGCTCATCCCAGAACTCTCTCGCCCTCCCTGAAGCAAAGTAGAGGAGTAGTGTTCGACCCCCTGCTCCCAGATACTCACTGCAATAGAAATAGTCAGCAGCCTTGTTCCCCCAAGCTTCAAATCTTCCCCCATCCTGCCCATCTCAGATTCAATCCTCCTCTTCGGCAGCAAAGGAAAGAATCAGCGTCTGGCATGCAGCCTCAAGAGTTTGGCAGCAACAACGGTCGATTCCAGCTCACTTCTTCAATGAGATCTTCTTCTTCTTCACTCACCCGGATCCAGAAGCTCTGCAACAAGCGAGGCAGTTCCCTGAGCATCACTGAAGCGCGCTTCCCCTCTAAAGGATTCAGGTATAACTTTTGTGATCTTCAGGTTCATTTGTCGCTGACTCTCTTCTCCTCCACGGCTGTCCTCTTCTCTTTTAGCTCCTTAGCCATGGCGGAGACTTCAGAAAACAGAATGCAGAACGAGAATTAGGACGGCAGAGACCCAACTGAGAACCCGCTGGACCGTGTGCTCGGAAACAACACCTGCACGCTCTGCAAACAACATTGCTTCATGATAGCCAGGTTCATTAAGCATTTCAACGATCTCAAAGAAGACTTTCAGGCTGATAGCCGATCTAAGAGAAAAAAACTGGAAAAACAAAGAGCCGAGATCGAGAGCTTAAAAGAAAAATGTAATCACATGGAAGAGGCCATATCCCACATCAAAAATGTCACTCAGAGCATGCAAGCTGAGGCATCAACCAAAGCAAGCATCAAGAAGGAACCTCAGATCGAAGACTCTGTCAACCAGTTTTGGTAATCAATCAAATGTCCAGTAAATTTTGCTTACTCGTAGGTCTTTTTGTAAGGCAATACAGCCGTTTCTTATTTCAGCCTATCATTTTTAAGTTTATTCTCAAGAAGTTAGGGTCTGCGCACCCATTTTGGACTTCTCTCCTTCTCTCTCCACTCTTTATAACAGCTCTTGCTATTAGCAGTTTTTTATAATAGAAAAGTATCCGATCGTGTTAAAAAAAAAATAAAAAAAATCTCATCAACTCTGTTGTGAAATAGGAAGCTGGAAAAGGCCAAAGGAAGTGTGGGAGGAAAGAGTATGCATTTTTTGTTCTTATGGAAAAGTGGAAACAGAAAACATTTCATTTTAGAATGTGAGGCCTTCAAAGACAACAAGGAAAGTTATGGCAGCTAGCTCTTGGGATAATCTATTTAGCGAGGGGTTTGTCGAGAAGTTGGGAGCATTTATTTTGAAGCTTCACAGAAAAAGGGCCGACTACATAAAGCAGATGAAGAAGCAGTCTGTACCATAGGCTATCTTTAGCTTCGTGGATGTTAAAATAATTTCTTTCTTTCTTTCTATATATACACATCTCATTCTTCATCCTACTCAAATCTTAAAGACCTTTTGTTATTATTGTGTGCACTCAAATATGAGATATTTGGAAAATGAAAAATTTTGAAGTTAAAGTTGGCAATATGATTCCTTTGATTATTATGTTATTATTACTTAACATAGTTGTTTTAGTTGTTATAAATGATAGAGGTAAGACTAATTTTTATTTTTATTTAGAACTAAATATTTAATATATTCATAATAATTTTATATCTCTATGTTGTATGTTTAAAAAAAATATTTAACATATTCATATTTTAGTCTATATTGATGAGGATTTAGTTGTGTCCTGGTGTGGCTATTTATAATGTCTCCTCATTGACCATTCCAAAATTGTGAGACATTGACTGTTCAGAAATTGTGAAGTAATAGATTCCTGCAAAAAATGTCATGTAAGCAGGTTGTGCATTAAAAATCAGTATGATATCATTTTGCATTGCACAAATCCACCTCAATTGCGTTGCACAAATCCACCTCAATTGTCCTATAAGCATGTTGCGCATTAAAAATCAATTTGATATCATTTTGTGTTGCACAAATCCACCTCAACAAGCTGAGCTCTTTTAACATTGAATTATATTATTTAAGAACATCATAGTATTTTTCTAACTAGTCTGTGTTTGGTCTTTAAACAAGTAAAAAATTTGGTTTGTGAACATATTATTTTTGGAAGAACATTACAAAAAATCTCCTTTTTTGGTACAAGATAAACTACAAATAACAGTTACGATGATCTGGAGACTCTAGAAACAAGTTAACACATAGTTTTGTTTTATCTACCTACAGAAAGAATGGTTCAATTTTATTTCTTAATTTTAATGACTTTTCTTCCCTTTAACTAAATGTCACTTCTATTTTTAGAGGTTTTTTTTAATAAATAATTTTCTTACACTTATTTCACATCATCAAACTTTTTTAAAATTAACATAGACATGTTTACAATAGTAATAGTTAATATTGTTGTTGCAAGATGAAATATATGGAAATTTAGTTTTTTGTTATTTTTTACTTTAATTTAATTATATTTAAATTAAACTGCATGTACTAGCTACTACTTAGCACTTGTTACAAATACCATCAAGCTTAAAATTTATTAAAGAACCCATGTCAAGTTAATCTAAATAAAAAATAAAATCTAATAACTTATTTTAAAGAAAATTAATAATTATCACTCCATGAATACCAGTGAAAGTGTTTAAAACATTCTCCAATCATAAAAAGAATTATAAATTTATGATTTAATGAATATTCATAAAGTATTTTAAATAAAAATTATTTAATATAAAAAAATATTTTTAAATTTAGGGTAATTATTTGTGATTGATTGTTTTATATGTATTCATTGATGATGATGTTTATTGTATCAAGGTGCGCTCTCCACCCCAATATGGAAGAGATGCTGTAATGTTATGTAAACATTTTGACTCAATCAAATTACCAAATGTTTTTGGACTCCAAATTTTGACAGCTCATGGCTTTTCCCATGGTATTCTTCTTTAATGTAACCTATTTAAAGTCATAAAATTCCAAAGAAATATAATATAAGAAAGCTATGTAGCTATTCTCAATACCCTGTGAAAATGGATACTCTTACTTATATTTTGATTTTTAATGGAACTTATGCAAAAACTTAGCAATCTATTTGAGTTGAAGCTCAATGGAACATTTATAAAGTTTTAAACATGTCTGCATTTTTAGTATTGAAAATTTAATGTTGTGGTCATGTAATCGGGTGGAAACAAGTCCCACCTAATTTTTTGTTTCTTTTAAGGGATAGTTAGGAGTTTTCTATTAAAAATAAAATATGATTTTCTGGCCATCATCCTTACATATTTAATCTAACTCCATTATAATTATGCTTTAAGGCGTCTAAAATATATGAAGCCTATGCTCATGGCATTTTTTTTTCCTACAATTCTAAGTAAAGGCCTATTATATATTCTATAATAAACCATAGAACTTATATAATATCATGAACTAAAACAAAAAAGACAAATAGATAATTGACTAGCCTTCCAAGTTGAGCTCTTCTTCAAACACAAGTTCATTGATCAACCATATTGCTTTGGATCTTAAACTCTCATCCCATTTTCCCTTGTTGGATCTTCACTAGCTTTGGCTTCTAATGGTGCTAGTTGAAATCTGTAGACATACATGTCTTCCATCTCTGCCAATTTGCAATGAATGGCTCCCATTTCAGTCCCAAATTCACTTTGCAGTCCATCAATTTTGATTTGCATCAAGTCGAACTTGGAATTTGTTAACAACTAGAGATATTTCTATGCTTTCTCTTTAGCCTCATTCCGTTGGTTGAAGGTGCTCAACATACCTTCCATTTCCTCCAAAATCCTTTCCATAAGTTGGTTCATATTGACACTTTGTTGTGGGATGAGGATCCAATGTTCTCCATGGAGAGTTGGCACAACATCGAAGTTTGCCTACAAATGTTACCTCTAATTGTCACAACATCCCTAGAGAAGATCTCTTCCTTGCTCGATGCCCTCCACAAATCATAGTGAACACTTCTCCATAATATATTATCTTGAAAGGTGTTGGTGCCGATTCTGTCATATCCATCTTGACCTTTGATCCCCCTCCTTGTCACAATTAATTGCGGGACAAATTCATCCATATCAAAGTGACTTCAAAATTCTTGTTGGAGATTCAAATTGATATGGAGGAGGATTAGAAATAACACTAGCCTGAGGCGTATTGAATGTGAACTTAGGGTGACTATCTTCAACCGATTAAAAATCCAAATTCTAACGCAAGGCAATTGAAGCACAAGGCATCTGGATATTGACTTTGCATGCAATCAAGGAATACAATTTTGATAGGGGTACTAGAAGGGTGTAGTTTGAGGTTGGGCAGAAAATGATGGTTGCCAAACCATATGGGCTAGATGTTTCAAGGCCTTAAAATTCCAAATATATTTTTGCACATCAAATTCATTGTAATTCAACATTTTTAAATTGAGTTGTCTTTAGTGAGATTTTTTGGAAGCTTTTCCGGTGGGTTTTTCCAGTCTAATTTCTCTAAAATCCGGTAGGAATTTATTGAAATCTCAAGTTTGATAGGTAACTCTCGCATAATCCAAGTGCCCTAGGGTTTTTCAAGGCGCTAAATCCATATATACAGTAAAAAAACCAATTTAAATAACACAAATCAAGATTTCACCTCAATTTTTTTCTACCGGATTTCGGCACTGGAAAGTCCAAAAAGTTGCATTAAAGACAACTCCTTTTTAAATGCCCTTTAATTCTCATAATTATTTGCTTTTGATTGTGAGGAAGGATCATGGAAAATTGGAATTTAAAATGAGACTACTATTCATTTCTATGGACCCTTGGTCCAATCTTGTTTTTTTATTAGCTAAAGCATTCAAGGTTGAGTTTGATTTCTTTAAAACATGAAAAAATTTAATTTGTTCAACTGTCGATGAAGCAAAATCAAAGAGGGGATGTTGTTATGCTAGCCTTTAGCTTTCTATATTTTCCAGATTAATATTAATGAATCACCAAATATCATGATTTTTTAATCTTCTTCTTCTTCTTTTTTTTTTTGTTCAGTGGCTAGTTGTAAGCCTTTTCAATGAGAAAGAAGCTCCATTTGATTATTGGTTGCAACCCCCAGACCCCAGAATATTGTATCTCAATTTTTTCATCGTGGCAAAGGATCACCCCTCCCGCTCTGGCCATCGCCACCCCTAACTCCCACCTAATTATTAAAAGAGATAGAGAGAAGTAAATGATAAGGGTTGCATCCATCCTTACATTTTATATGCATCTACTTTAGTATAACTTGTAGGCTTGGGTATAGGAAGCAAAACTTGAACCAATTCCCTAATTCAAATAAATTAAAAGATTTTCATTTACAAATTTTATTTACCCACCAACAACATCAAACATCAATGTCAACAATCTCATAAGATATTACCATACTTACCTCTATGTTTACCCCAAAGATTGGACAATGGTGACCAAGTATATTGTGTCAATTAATTGACATAGGTTCACAAGCAAGCAAGACCAAAAATATGTGGGAATGGATTGAAATTAAGCATTATGGAAATGTAAAATGTAATGTAATATACAAACATATATCTTCCGATGACACTCCACGATCCAAACACATTAATTAAAATGAATGATCACTAAAATAAAATGGTTTCAATGACAAGAAAATCCATCTTAACACTGGATTTATCAAGTGCAAAGAGGGATCAAATCTCTAGAGGTGCAAACTTCTTTTTTGAGTATAAAACTTGAGAAAAGTTTGCATCTTGAGAGATTTGATTCCTCCCAGCCCTTAATAGATCCAGAGTTAAGATGGATCTAGGTTAGTTAATGTCCATTAAAACCTATATAGTTTTTAGAACTTTAATAGCCCCAAGGGTTAGTTCAATTCGTCAAATTTTTGTTGATAAAAACACCTCACTAATGGGAGGTCATGGGTCAATTCTCTGCAATGCCCTCAGGGTTAGGCTTTGCTAATAAGTGGATGTGAAGTGATTTTTCCAGTGGATCTTCTCGGATATTTCCTCGAAAAAAAATATTATAGAACTTTAAGAAGGTAATAGATTAATTAGAATTCTTTTAACGTTTTACTTCTATACTAAAAAAGAAGTGAGAGAAGCACTCCAAAATCACTATAATTTTGCTAAGTTAAAATGTCAATAAGATTGGTAGTTTTACAAATATTTTGAAAACTAGATTGAATGTAAGTAAAATGGACAACTTAAGAGAAATTGATTTTCATCTTTAACCTTCCTAGAATTACACAATTGACAAATTCTTTCATCCCATGGTGTTTTGAGAATTGACCAATGCCCAATTTCACTATGAAGCTCATGAGAATTAGTTCTAATCTTTGACAATGCTCATTTTCTTTTTAACAATAATCAAGATAGAAAAATATTTTTGTTTTCGAGATTGGGGTTGATCACGTCTTTATCATATCTCTTTATTTCCCCACAATTTCTTCTTAAATTTGGAAGTAATAATATTCTTAATATTATCAATTTTGCGAAATTATGATCTCATTTATTTCCCAATAATCTAGGTCAAAATTGAATATGTTATGTCATTTAAAATATTTTTTTTATAAATATTTTAAAAAATTAATATTAAAAAAATGATTCTTTTACTATTTGTTGAATTTAAAGTTGAAACCTCTGCTTGGGGTAGTTCAATTGGTAATAGTTGTGGAAATGAAGTCTCACCAAAAAAGATGTCTTGGGTTCAAATCTTGTGCTATCCCCTTGATCAAGGTGAGAAGTTGGACATGATGAAGATGTAGTCTTACCAAGCTTACAAAACAAAAAAATTAAAGCTGAAACAATATAGATTAATAAACAATATACATGATTGAGTTTAGTGATTAAAAATGTTTAACTAAAATCATAAATCTAATATTAAAGAGGATAAAGTAAAACAAAAAAAATTAAAGTGGAAACAATATAGATTAATAAATAATATACATGATTGAGTTTAGTTATTAAAAATGTTTAACAAAAATCATAAATCTAATATTAAAGAGGATAAAATATATTATTATTATTATTATTTAATTTTAAAGTCACAGAGAAGCCAAACACCATATTTGTGTATGAGATCCCCTTGTTTGTGGGACAAGGGATCCACTATGAGACCCCCTTGTTTGTGGGATAAGGGACCCACTATGAGACCCCTAGTTTGTGGGACAAGGGACCCTGGTGTATGAGACCCCCTTGTTTGTGGAACAAGGGACCCACTATGAAACCCCTTCGTTTGCGGGACAAAGGACCCACTGTGAGACCCCTAGTTTGTGAGACAAGGGACCCACCTCCATGTAGTGATCCATTCCGCTAGTTTTAAACCTATAACCTCTTAAATTAAGAAACACATGCTCTTAACCATTAAACCCACTCAAATTATATATCTCAATAAATTTTAACGTTAAAATAATTATATAATTATATAAAAACAAATGTAGTTTTAAATTGAACTCAAAAAATAAACATATTTATATTACCTATGTTTTATTAATAATAAAATTATGTCATGTGCGGCTTGGAGTATGCCGTAAAACTGCTTCTGCTTGGCTAAGAGCTCGTCTTCCTCGGACGTAAGGAAATAGGTTAATGGCCCAAGACCCAGAGTCATCTGGCAGGAGTGAAAGCCTGCACCCTTACGGACCACCAGCGGGTTATTACAGGTGGCGTGGTTTTCCTTGATAACAATGATGAGTCAAACCCTCCCTTAAGGACCACCAACGAGTTATTACAAATGGCGTGGTTTTCCTTGATAACAGTGATGAGTCAAACCTACATTCGCGGATAGCAGCCAGAGATAACTGTCCTCACTGTTGGTTTGACAACTGAATTTGATAGATTTTGCCACTTTCAGAAAAAAAAATAAAAATAAAAAAATAAAATAAAATTATGCCATGCACCGATTAGTAATGGACACAAAAAAAAAATAGTTGAAGCGGACAAGTGTCTCCTTCCAAGAAAAAGAAGTACAGGATTCTTCTTTCACCGTCATATGATACATCGAACGCGCCAAACCTACCACAGAAAACAAAACAAGTCCTTTTTTCAATTAAAATATGTCATTATAATTAGAATGTTAGACAACAAATTATTCCACTGTATATATTCCTGAGGCGACACGTACGCATCGCCGCTCAGGGTCTTTTGTTGGATAACAAACAAAACAAAGCGGAGGACGCGCGCTTAAAATCCGTGTGCAGAACCAACCGGCGGTCGCCGATTGCAATGCAATGCAATGGTGGGCAGAACAATTTTAGATGCATACTCCGTTCCCCTGCGGTCCCCTGGTGCCGAGTCCTACCATTCCCTTGCGGACCCTGCCCCATGGTGCCCACTGCTGCTCCCGCCAGCGAACTGGGTCTACTCATTCTTCCAGATCCCAGGATTTGATTTGTTTGGTTCATAATTTTCGAAATTTACCATGATGGATTGTTTTTTAGTTATAATTTGAGTGAGCGGGAGTATGGTTTGTTATTTCATTATTAAAATTTAATATATTTGAAGTCAATTTCACCAAACACATACAATTTATTCTAATAAAATTCATTTTTTTACAAAAAATTCTCCATTAAAAATATAATTTATTCTTTCCTTTATTAAAATTCAACTCTTTTACCCAACTCTCACCCAAATTAAAAAATCAAGTTACCAATTCACCCTCACTCCAAGAAAGGATTCCAAAAAAACCAAAATTCCAGCAATCCACCTCCAAAGTGGAATTTTCCCAAAAGCACTTTCCCAAAAGAAACCGAAATCCCCAACAATCCACCTCCAAAGTGGGAGCAGAATGTGGTCATCTGCCTGACTGACCGGCTGTCTGTCCGTAGGGGGGATCAGCTCTATGGCTTTTATATGATGTATACGATTAATTATGAATCCTGTCAAACTTAATTTATACTTTTCTTTACTTGATAATACTCTCTGCTTCATGTGTTAATGGTGAGCAATACCACTACCCAGAGTAACCAATCAATCAGTTGTCACAGATCGGCAGAATCGGTTGTCAAAAACACCCATTCCAACACGGCAGCAGTTTCAATTATTGAACCAATGCATATAGGGAACCGTAAAACGCTAATTGATTCTCCTTCTGGTTACTCTATCTATCACCCATTCATTATTTGAGGTGATTGCCAGTCTCCCGCCCCAAATGACCATATATCTTTTGCTCCTCGCCGGTTAATGTTAATGCTGGTGTTAGATGAACAGAGAAGAGAGAATGGCAAGAGAATTAAAAGATTCGGGTTGTGAGCCTAAGCCTGATGAGCATCCCCTTTCAGAGATTGGAATATGCGAACCATTATTAGCGAACTCGAAGCAGCAGAAGCAAAGGATGAGCCGATCCATTTCTAATGTGACCTCGCAGCTAGCCATTGTGGGTTCAAACGTTTCTCCTATCGAGAGCTTGGACTACGAGTATGTCGCCCTCTAACTTATATGTCTGAATATGTGGTTGTTGTTTCTGGATTTTCATTTCCATGTTGATCGTGACACCATGGCCTCATACATCTTGACTGCAGAATCGCATGATTTAGGTTTTGGAATATATTTCATTTTGAGATTTCTTTGATGGTATTTGGCATAAAGTTGGTTCCCCCATGGCCATATGGCCGGAGGATAGCCAACCAAATCCCTTGCTCCAGCAATTGGCGTTCAGGTCATGAGTTCGGTCCTCCTGATAAAGTAACCACATGCACTGATTCTAGATTATGTTCCAACACATTCTATTCCAATGCCAGAACCTGCAGAACTCAAACTTCGTCATGGTTTACTTTTGGGTTTCCAGGTCTTGACTTGAATTCCCCAACACCCCTCAACACACTTGTTCCACTTGAAAGTGGATAAGGGCAGCCATTGGCAAATAACGGTCATGGGTTAAAATTTCACAGGGCTTAGGGATCAAACTTGAAGATTCTAGCATGCATTCATATATTCAACTCTCTTACTTTTGCTCATAGAGTAAAATAGAAAATTATCCCAAACTTGCTTGCCAAAAAATGACAGATCATTCCAGCTTTCTCCATTACTTCAGTGGCGTGGTTCAGATCCTGCAATCATCATAGGCTACAGTGTACACCTTAAACACTCGTTTCTGTTTGGAAATTACACACAAACTCATAGTGAATGCATTGTTAGTTGAGTGTTAGCCAAGAGGAAAATGGCAAACACCCTACCGACTTTCGATTGGTTTGAAGCCAACCTCAATTGCTCGGATCTACCGTGACGCCCTGCTGAATTTCGATGGGTTTGAACTTTGAAGCCAAACTCAATTTCTCGGATCTATCATGATATACTGCCGTTGATGATTTTGCTTTATTGTTTTCAGATTCATGGTCCATCTTGAACTGCAGATCTAGTCCCTCTGCCCCTGGATTTATAGACAGACCCTAATGCCAATGTTGATGTACCCAGCTTTATATGCACGCCAAGGCTTAGGGCTGTGGCCAGATATGGTGGAGATCGTGTCATATGAGCTATCTCATATTATCTAATTGAAGAACATTCTTATTTCAATCTAAGGGTGATGAACACCATAGAATCAGTTTAAAATCAGTATTAGTGGTGGATGTACCATAAGGCCTAGACTGAATGTTTAACTTCTCAAGCATATACATTATTCCATTATTCTTGAAGCTGACGGTGGTTTCCTATTTTTATCATCCAGGATTATTGAAAATGATCTCTTCAAACATGATTGGCGTAGCCGCACACAGATTCAAATATTTCAGTACATCATTCTGAAATGGACTCTGGCATTTTTAATTGGCCTTCTAACTGGACTTGTTGGCTTCACCATCAATCTAGCAGTTGAAAACATTGCTGGGACCAAGCTAGCAATTACCAATAATTTCATGCTACAGAAAAGGTACATCTCTACATGCATGACATGCCAGCCTATTGCATTATGTGTCTTGCCTCTTTTGTTACTTTCTGCCATAGTCTTGTTTCACTGTTTCTATATTTTCTATACCAAATTTTAATTAAACGTACTGGTTTCTAGTCAGATGAATTAAACCCAACTAAAAGCTGCTTAAGCTTAACAGTGGTTCATGATGAATTGACAAAGTTGCAATGTTTTAATGCAGGTATGTATTAGCATTTGGAGTATATGCAGGATCTAATTTTATTCTAGTTATATTTGCAGCAATACTTTGTGCTTATATTGCTCCAGCGGCTGCCGGATCTGGTATACCAGAAGTTAAAGCTTATTTGAATGGTATTGACGCTCCAGGAATTCTGTCTCCAAGCACACTGATAGTGAAGGTATGCATTTATGGATATGACAATGCTAAGTCGATATGCAGCAATAAATATAATCTGGCCTACTAATACTCAAATACTAGTTCCCAAAGAGGAGTCTGCATTCTTGAAACTCTGTCCTGTGCCACAAATAGTACCGAACAAAACTATTTTTGGGCACAGTTCTTGAAATGTCCAAAATAGCAGAGCATAAAGATGAGTGCTGAAGCTCAGATCAGCTAAAAACAAGCGTGTACGTCATTTGGCAAACAAGTAAGAGTTAACATAGTATTCACAGTGATATGAGTGCTTATAGAATCCTATAAGCCATTTAGAGAACATTATCCACTTTGATGATTTCCATCAGTAAGTGATAACATGATAAAAGCATATAGATGAGGGCTGAAGCTTAGATTGGCTAAAAACAAGCGTGTACATAATTTGGCACACAAGTCAGTGATGACATAGTATTCACAGTAATACGAGTGCCCATGGAATCCTAGAAGCCATTTAGAGAACATTATCCACTTTGATGATTTCCATCATTAAGTGATAACATAGAAATATCGTGGGAAGCAAATCACAGTAGCTCAAGGAAATGAAAAGAATCATTTGCTTCATTGATGACATGCACACCTGAAATACCGTTGTATTTCTGTAATGTGTTTCGGGTGAAGCAGTCCACATTGCTTGAGCAGATGAACTCTTGTATATTACCAATTTATCATATTAAAATAGTCTCATGTTCCAGCTCGATTTAGAAGCACTCCTAAAATCTCTCCCTAATCATACTGCACCAGTTCTTTTGCCCTCCCCAATTCCAGATAACCATCACGTTTCAAGCATTTGATTGAAAATGCTGCAGAAGGAAGTAAAGGAATGTGAGTTTTAGCTAAAATATCGATTAATATCATTTTGTGTCCAGCCACAAAGTGGGCTCTAATATGCATGTATATATATACCTGGCAATGGGAGACCTAAGTAATGTATTGGCACTTCATCATTCTTCATATATCATAATCCTCACTATACAAATCTGAGCTCCTCATTATCCTAATTCGAGTAAAATATGCAATCCTTACTGCCTTAAATCTATTCTAGATGGCAAAGGGTGATGCGAGATAGCAGCAATTGGTGAGAGACTGCTTCTTCCTTGCTGTTATCTGATCTTAAATACTGTTGGGCCAACATTTTCTTGCTGTTGCCTCTTATGGTATTCATATCTGAACCTATCAAATCTTTTCTATTGCAAGGGTTTAGAACTGAATGTCATGGGTAATTTAAATTCTAGTTTGTGCGGGTTTAAACACTAGGGCTAATCTACCTACAATCGTGATTGGATTATATGAGTTTGAAACCTTCTTTTCTATTTTTGAACATTTATGTCAATAGAGAGTCTACCGTACCTCATTTAACATGTAACACTCAATTTTTGTCTGTCTGTCTGCATTCTTAGCACATTGAGAAAATGATATGTAATAAGAATTGTCAGTGGACTTTTTCATATGCAGATTTTAGGTAGCATTTGCGCGGTCTCTGGTTCCTTATATGTAGGTAAGGAGGGACCTCTTGTGCATACTGGGGCATGCATAGCATCACTGTTGGGGCAGGGGGGCTCCAAACGGTACCATTTAACATGGAGATGGCTGCGGTATTTCAAAAATGATAGAGATAGACGTGATCTCATAACATGTGGTTCTGCTGCTGGAGTTGCTGCTGCATTTCGTGCCCCTGTGGGTGGTGTTCTCTTTGCCCTTGAAGAAGTATCATCATGGTAATGCTAAATGTTTTGTACCTTCTTTAAATAGTTATTGAGGGGTGCTTGATGGAGTGTTAAAAGCGAGAATATGTTCGCTTGCTTCATCAAGGTTCAAGTCATAGGGGGGATACTTAAAGAGGAAATTGTTTTTAGACAGAAGTGTTTGGATTCTGCAATGTTTAGGGTGTTGATCATTTTATTACTTTCAGTCTGTTACTACCTTTGGCATAATTTTAAACAAACATTTGTCTCATGATTCTAAGGGTCTAGTCCATCTTCTTAGCAGAGGACTGACCGGTTGCATTAGGTTATCGAATTGTGTTGGTAAAGGCTCTGACAGTTTTTTGTTCTTCAGGTGGCGGAGTGCTCTTCTTTGGAGAACATTTTTCACTGCAGCAGTGGTTGCTGTGGTTTTGAGGGCACTCAAAGACTTCTGTGAAACAGGAAAATGTGGGCTCTTTGGAAAGGGTGGTCTGATAATGTTTGATATTAGCTCAGTGAAAATTTCCTATCGGACTACTGATCTTCTGCCAGTGATAATACTTGGAATTATTGGGGGATTAATTGGAAGTCTTTTTAATTACCTTGTGGGCAAGATCCTAAGAGTTTATAATCTTATTAATGGGTATGTAGTTGATCCCTCGAACGTTTTAATTGGTAGCAATATGTTATGCTGGACCTTGATGCACTAAATGTAGTTAGAAATGATTTCCAATCAAAACATTCCTCTGAAGTACGCATTTAGGACTGCTTCATCCTTTGAATGTTTCAATAAGTCACCTTGCATTTCCAGTCATACTTCTTGATGTTTTCTTCAACTAAATATAGATATTGTGTCATGGTGGGTTTAGCTTTGGGATTGGCGTCTTTTATCCAATCGTGGTCCCTAGTTCAATTCCTATAGATGTATGTGATATAGGAGACCTGGCCTTTATTATATAGGAATAGAATGGTTCCATTTCTTTTTTTGGCTCTGTTTCTATGAAGAGATTATGTATTTCCTCTCTCATTCTCTGAAATGAAAATGTCTATTGCATCCTTTCTGAGTGTTGACATTCTCAAGTATCCAATGCATGTGATATGCTTTTGTTATTCCTTTTTAGGCTCCTTTGACCTGGGCTTTTACTTTTACTACAGGCAGGGACCTATTTTCAAATTGCTACTTGCATGCACCATTTCTATCCTTACATCTTGTTGCTGCTTTGGATTACCATGGCTTGCAAAATGCTCGCCATGCCCTCAAGGGAAGTTACCAGAAGAATGCCCTACAGCAGGCCGCTCAGGGAACTACAAGCAGTTTCACTGTCCAGCTGGTCATTACAATGATCTCGCAAGCTTGATTTTCAATACAAATGATGATGCAATCAGGAATCTCTTCAGTTCTGGCACTGCAAATGTGTTCCACAGCTCATCAGTGTTGATGTTCTTTGGCACCATTTATATGCTTGGAATGTTTACATATGGAATTCCAGTTCCATCTGGTCTCTTTATACCAGTGATCTTGGCAGGTGCCACTTATGGCAGATTAGTGGGAATGTTCATGGATCCCTTCACAAATCTTGACCAAGGCCTTTTTGCTGTGCTTGGTGCAGCTTCCTTTCTTGGTGGTTCAATGAGGATGACTGTTTCCTTGTGTGTCATACTTCTGGAGCTGACAAACAATTTATACATGCTTCCCCTTATCATGTTGGTTTTGTTAATATCAAAGACGGTTGGTGATACATTTAACAGCGGTATCTATGACCAAATTGTTCGCATGAAGGGGCTTCCTTACCTTGAAGCACATGCAGAGCCATATATGAGGCAACTGACAGCCGGTGATGTTGTCACAGGTCCACTCGTAACTTTTGCTGGAATAGAGAAGGTAGGAAATATTGTGCAGGTCTTGAGAAACACAAAACACAATGGATTTCCAGTTATTGATGAACCCCCTATATCAGAGGCACCTGTCTTATGTGGCTTAGTGTTGCGTTCACATTTGCTTGTTTTGCTCAAGAGAAAGAATTTTCTACCATCTCGGACATTTGCTCCTAGTTATGGGGATCCAAGTCAGCAATTTTCTTCTGTGGACTTTGCAAAACCTGGTTCAGGAAAAGGTTTCAAGCTTGAACAGATACAGGTAAATGCGGAGGAGATGGAAATGTATGTTGATCTGCATCCTTTTACCAATACATCTCCATACACAGTAGTGGAGACCATGTCATTGGCAAAGGCACTTGTCCTTTTTCGGCAATTAGGCTTACGCCATCTTTGTGTGGTGCCTAAATCTTCTGATGTAAGAAGGATATCTCTTTTCTTTGTTTTTTGGCTACTAGTTAGGTTCATTTTGCTAAAAGTGGTTTCGCATCTTTTCTTTTATTTTCTGTTTTGGATTCAACAGAAATCATTTACATTGATTGACGCTTTTTTATGTGATTTTTTGGGCATTGCAGAGATCTCCAATAGTTGGTATATTAACTCGGCATGATTTTATGCCAGAGCATGTCCTTGGGTTACATTCTTATTTGAAACAGAGCAATTGGAGAAGGTTGCGTCTTCGGCCATCCATGTTGAATACAGTGGTTAAAAAGCCCTCATCCCAATATTAACCTCTAAAACGTTGCTTAATGGTATTACATATGGGGTTAAGGATGGGATGAAATGTATAAGGATTAATTTAAGAAAAGATGTAATGTGCACCCATAACTGTAATATCAGGTATTCAAACATACATCATGTGCGTGTCGTAATTTTTTTCCTGAGGGATTGTGTAGAATTGGGGGGTGATAAAGACATGCTATGACAATTTCCTGTTCAAAATTTAGGGAGGGAGGTGACCTTTTCCTTCATGCTGTGTTAATTGAAACCCAAACTGCCTTGGTGAATTTCAAGCAATCATTATTTTTCTCAAAAATATTATCTTTCCACTCGTTTAAAAGAATCAATTGCACTTTGCAATGTTTTCAAGCTTCATTACATCTCTCAACAATTTCCAAGGGGTCCACTTTTTTCTTAATGCGGAGGATGCATGTTTTAATTTTTACTGAACCATAGGATTCACAATTTTGAATGAAACATGTTCTGAATACTGATATGATATGTATGATGAGCCTGTGGTTTCATGATTAAATTCTCATGTATTTCCCCCAAGTATCCTTGGAGGGTTATGTTCCAAATGTGCAATGGCTACTGACTGAGTAGATAACTAAAAATGATATGATGAGCAGTATTGGGTTCATGGAAGATTTGGAACAATACAATCTCAATTTTAATATGATTTTGTTTTAACCCTATATGCTTTCAAGGATTCTACTTTAATCTTTAGATGGAATCAAGAAGACAAGCTCAGTCTGGAAAAACAAAATCATTGGGAAAGGATGGCAAAAAATACCTGCCTGATCCGATACCATGCAAAATTCTAGCAAAAGTCATTCCTCGTTTGTTTGTGATATTCTTTTTCTTTTAAAATTTTCTTTTTTTTTAAGTGTTTTTTTATCATGGTGAATTGGTAACTCATTGGAACAATCTGTGGCTGCCACCATAACACCAAGAGTATATCCAACAGCCCATAAGCCATATATACCAGGAATTTATGACTTAGCAAGAGCCAAGACTCCACAAGGTTGGGGGAGCCTACTGCTACGTTGACTCTGCAAGTTTAGAAAAAGCTATACTCACACATTCAACAGTTTCTTCTTTAAGAGTTAATATTTGCTTCCAATGAACATTTTCCATGCTCCATTGTGATGTTGTTCTGAGGGCTTTTGGACATAGGGGTCTTACGGGAAGTTTGTCCACTCGATTTAAGAGTGGATGTTGTCTGATAATGCCTGAAGTCTTTCCTGAGAGAATTCCACTGTGGATTAATCAAACTGACCAATTGTCCAGGTTACTTGGCATATGGGCAAAGCAGACTTTCATTTGTAACATTATAGCAGGTGCTCTGAAGAAACAAAATCCTTATTGATAAGTACTCTTATAAGTATAGTTGTTTTGATTCAGTCAAGCAATATCAGGTGATGTGCTAAGTGAAATCCAACAGAAATCTGAAAAATTTTAATTAGGACTAGACATGCACATCTGTACCTCCAAGATTTCCTGTTTATTGCAACAAGGAACTTCTGCAGATATCATAAGTTCATGCAGAATATCTAGGAGCCATTTCCCAGTCGAGTCCCTTGAGGAAACGAATCACATTGAGATTGTCATTTCAGCATGAGTTCAAAAATCTGTTATTCTCATTCAAGATTTGGTCTCTGCTTCGTTCCTCCCTCCGTTGCTGCAGCTTACAAGGAATAGAAAATGATGAGGTAAGATTGTTTAACCATTTTGCTTCAGAATCTCTCTCTCGCGGGGGCATACCTCCTAGAAAAACCTTCAGTTAAACTTCAATTTCAGCATCTCCGAATGAGGCATGAACAACTCTTGAAGCAAACTGGGGTTGCAGGAGTAAAAATAAAAGCCCTAGAGTATCATTCAGTTTCTGGCTGTTTGTAATCCTTGGCACTGACTAAAACGATTCCGGAAAAGAATTGGGACCAAATATCTGGCGTTCAACATGTTTCTGTATTAAATACAACAACGAACGCATATTGATCTTCTGGAAACATAGAAAACATAACACCACACTTCAGCAGATTAGTAATTTGCCAAATATTAAGGTAGATAATTTTCATCGTAGTTTGCATTATGGTCCAAGTTCAATTTAAGTAGCATGTTAGTTTGAAATTTCTTATGAGGAGAGGCATTGTAGATTGGCTGTACTGTTCTTTTATTTTACAATATATTGTCATGTCATCTCTAAATGCCAGTTTGCATTAATGGTATATATGGTATATTATGTAGTTAATGGAGGTTACAAAACAAGAAAAAAATGAAACCGACAATAACCATACAAATAATAACTTAAGATTTATGTGGTAAAACCTTGACAGTGTGTCAAGGAAACATCCACAGGGAAAGGAATTGGAATTTCTATTCAATCAAGGAAATGATTCTCCGTTACAATAGTTCAGGCATTCATTAGTTTTATATGAGCCTCCTTAGTTACATCACTGATGAATCAGTATGAAATTGGCTTGTCAATAACTAAAACAATTTATCCAAATTTACATTTACATTAATTTGTTGTCAAATTACCAACAAACTCCACCTTAACAACAATTTTCCTAATCCCTTGCCCATGCCCATTCATCATCTTTTCTGCAAGCCAAGAGAAGCTAAACACCATTACAACTTCTCTACTATAATTGGCTTTGTGAATATGTCTGCACAATTCTCTCGTGTATGGGCCTTTTGAAGAACTACTTTTCTGCCATTGATCACATGTCTCAGAAAATGATACCTTACATCGATGTGCTTGGTTCTGCTGTGATAAGCAGGATTTGTAGCCAAGTGAATAGCACTTTGATTGTTACAAAGTACATTCACTTTTTCCTGCGTCCTTCCAATCTCATCAAGTAGACCTTTTAATTAGATTGCTTCTTTACTAGCATCTGAAGTAGCTATATATTCTGCTTCGGTAGTGGATAACACTACTGTTTCTTGAAGCTTTGACATTCAACTAATTGCTCCACTTGCAAGAGCAAAGACATAACCTGTAGTAGATATTCTTTTGTCCAAATCACTTGCATAATCAACATCTACATATCCGTAGATTGATTCTTCACTACCATTAAAGATGATGCAATGGTCACTTGTGCCTCTTAGATATTGAAACACCCATTTCACTGCTCACCAATGTTCTTCCCCTGGATTTGCCATGAACTTGCTGACAATTCCAACTGCATGTGAAATTTCAGGTCTTGTAGATACCATCACATACATTAAGTTGCCTACAACATTTGCATATGGTACATGAGACATATACTACTTTTCTTCATCAGTTCTAAGAATCAAAACCAAATAATGCTTAAAATGGGAAGCTAATGGAACATTAACAGGTTTCACATTGTTCATACAGAACTTTTCAAGTACTTTCTCCACATACTTATGCTGTGATAACCAAAGCTTACCATTTTTCTTGTCTTTGTGTATCTTCATGCCAAAGATATGTTTTGCTACTCCAAGATCCTTCATATCAAACATCCTAGAGAGTTGAGCCTTTAACTTGTTGATCTCTTCCATGCTTTTGCTTGCAATAAGCATATCGTCAACATACAAAGCTAAGATAATGAATATGCCATTGAAACTTTTGAAGTATACACAATGATCATACTCACTTCTAATAAAGTTTTGGCTCACCAAGGAGTCAAACTTCTTGTACCATTGTCTGGGACTTTGCCTTAGACCGTACAATGATTTCCTAAGCTTGCAAACTAATCTTCTGTTGTGACCTTGTACAAAACCTTCTGGTTGTTCCATATATAACTCTTCATTCAAATCACCATGTAGAAAAGCTATTTTAACATCTCACTGTTTTAACTCAAGGTTAAGTAATGCAATTAGTGCCAACACAGTACAAATAGAAACAAGTTTTACAACTGGTGAAAAAATCTCATGAATGTCGATACCTTCAACTTGAGAGTACCCTTTTGCTACTAGTCTCGCCTTATACCTTTTGATACTTTCATCAACTTTCCGTTTCAGTTTGAAGACCCATTTGCATCCAACAACACTTCTCGCTTCAGGAAGTTTTACAAGATTCCATGTATTATTCTTGGCTAAGGAATCCATTTCTTCTTCCATAGCCGTTTTCCATGTTTCGCTATCTGTATCATCTACTGCTTCCTGATAACAAGAAGGTTCCCCATCTTCAGTGCTCAAAGCAAAAGATGAAGCAAAATCTTCATACCTTTTGAGAGTTTTTCTTTCCCTTGTAGACCTTCTTAGAGTGACTGGTTGTTGAACTGGTTCAGAAACTTCAGTAGTTTCCTTTGTATCTTCAACACTTTTTTCTCCAAAAGTCTCTTCTTTCTTTTGACTATCACCGAAAGGTCTAGCCTCCAACTGAATTTGTTGATTTGGCGATACCTATTTCTGTTCAATTCTTTCAACATTTGATTTTAAAAAAGAAGATTCATCAAATGTTACATCTCTACTAATGACTATCTTCTGTGATGTAGGATTCCACAACCTGTATCCTTTCACCGCATAGTCATACTCAACAAAGACATAACATTTTGACTTTGGATATAATTTGGAATGCTGATTTTTAGGAATAGGAGCATAAGCATCACAACTAAATATCCTTAAATGTGAATAATCACAAGACTAACCTGACCAAACTTTTTTCAGGAATTTTACAATTAATTGCTACTAAAGGCGATATGTTAATTAAATAATAAGCAATGGATACTGCTTCTGCCCACAACTCCTTTTGCAGGTTAGCATTGCTGATCATGCTTCTGGGTCTTTTCATAAGAGTCCGATTCATATGTTCAACAACACCATTTTGCTGAGGAGTATAAATAACAGTTTTGTGTCTAACAATTCCTTCATCCTTACAATATTGTTCAAATTCTATTGAAATGAATTCACCACAATTGTCAGTTCTTAAACATTTAATTGATTTGCCTATTCTTTTCTCTACAATTGCTTTAAATTGTTTAAAGATATTGAATACATCAATTTTATTTTTCTAATTTTCAACATAAAGACCCAAATTTTACAAGAGAAATCATCAATAAACATTAAAAAATATAGAGCACCTCCATATGATACAACAAGAGATGGTCCCCACAGATCAAAATGAATATAGTCTAAAATATTTTTACTATTATGATTTCTAGTTTTAAATCTCTGTTTACACTGTTTTCCATACATACAATGTTTACATAAATCTAACTTCATAGATTTCAGATCAGGAAGTGATTTACATTTCATCAATATTTGAAGGCTTTTTTTCGCTCATGTGACCCAATCGCTGATGCCATAGGCGAGTACCTTCTTCTTTTTGTGTCACAATCGTTGCTTCATTGACCTGAGTACTTCCTTTGAGTCTATAAAGATTTCCGACCTTTTCTGCTTTCATAACAACTAGGGCACCTTTAGAGACTTTCAACACTGCATTCTGATCTGTAAACTTATAACCATCCGAATTCAACACTCCCAAAAAAATCATTTTTTTTTTTCAAATCAGGTACATGTCTAGCACTAGTTAATGTTCTAACTGTGTTGTCATACATTTTAATCCTGATATTTCCTATCCCAACACTCTGACATAAGACATTATTACCCATAAACACAGAACTACCATTTACATTTTCATATGAAGTAAGCCAATTTATGTGTGGACATATGTGATGAGAAGCACCAGAGTCTAATAGCCAGTGTTCAAAACCCTGAAAGACATTACATATAGGTGAAGTTTCATCTATCATACATAATTCTTCAGCAGATAAAACTTCGTCTATAATACCTGAATCAACTTGATTTGCTTCCTTCTTTGGGTTATTAGACTCTTTTCGTTTCCAACAATGTTTCTTCAGGTGTCCAATTTTATTACAGTGCCAACATTTTGCCTTACACTTTTTTCCCTTTGATTTAGATCTGGAAGACCCCCTTGTTTTTTTCTCCTCTTTCCTTTGACCGCCCTCTAGCTATCATGGCTTTTGATGTTGCTGTTTGAGTACTAGATTTCCTTAGTACTTTTTTCAGACAAGAGAACTCCCACAACTGACTCAAATTTCAAAGAATCAGCGGTGCTCAAACTGATTCAAGTTACGAAGTGATCCCATTGTTAGAAATAATACTGAGAGG
>APFE031301813.1:99145-116395 GCA_000404065.3 Pinus taeda
GATTGTGCAGTATCCAACTCGCGTATATATGCAACTTCCCTTTAAGGAGTTTTCATATGAGATTCAGGACACTGAAGTTTTGTACCTTCAGCTCCCTCTGATTCTGGTATGTCTGTATGATGTGCTATGTTACCTTTCTCTGACTGTACTTCCTTCTTTCTCCATATCTTCAAGCGTGATGATGTCATTTTCTCCTTTTGATATGGTGCCCATACTTTGTTTCTGCATTCCTTAGCTATATGTCCAAGCTTGTTACATGCATAACATCTTATATGTTTCATATTCCTTCTGTAACAATCAGTAGCTTTATGACCAAACATATTGCAAGCAAAGCAATATCCATAAAAGTACCTTGATTGAGATGACCTTTCTGCATAATGATCTTGAACCCTTCTTCTTCTACATCTAGCTGCAACATGTCCAAGATTGTGACAAACATAACATTCAACATTATTCATAGGAGTAAAGGATTTTCTTTGAGGAATTTCTTTCCTTGGTTGATGACGAGATGGATCTTTCTTTTCTTCTTTGATCACTTTAGATTTCTCTTTAGAGTTCCTTGCTTCACCTTGTGAACTAGATTCACCTTCAACCGTTTCATTAAAACCAAGACCAGTCTTTATAGCCGGAGACCTTTGACTACTAAGAATATCATCCAAGACTTTAGAGCTATCTTGAAATCGTAAAAGCTTATCCTTTTCTTCTATTTTATCTCTCAAGATATTTACCTCAACTTGATGTTGCTCATCCTTTTCAAGACATTGCTTCTTCAAAATTTCTTCTGATTTTCTTCCTTCTTCCACTTGTTGCCTTAGATTGAATATCTCCTTTTCTTGTTCTTCACTTACATTCTGCTGCATTTGACGAACTCGGAAGGCACATTCCAGCTGGGATTTTAGGCTGATGATTTCATTGTCTTGTTTTTCAATTGCTTGATGTAGATCTTCATTCTCCTTTCTTGATTTTTCAAGATCTCCCTTTAATGAGAGGATTGTAGCTTCAAGACTTTCATAATCACTGGATCTATCTCTGAGATTCTTGATTGTTGTGTTCTTTTCATTGACTTCCCTTTTTAGAGATGTGACTTCATCATGCAACTTTTGATATTTGACCTTGACTAACTCCTTTACCTTTTCGAATTCACATTCCCTTTTGTTCAAAAGATCTTGTTGATCTGTAATTATGTCTGAAAGCCTTTTGAATTCGGCCTCCTTTTGACATATTTCTTGTTCACCCATAAGAGCAAGTTCAGTAGTTTCACTATCACTTTCATCTCCTTCACAAGGAAAAATAGCTGGCACATCAGAGGATACCATATTCATACTTGATAATGATTCTGAATCTGAAGAGCTTCTTATGCCTAATCCCCAATCGATTTTTCCACTGTCATAGTTTCTCTGAGATGTCTTCTTCTTCTTATGAGCTTTCTTCTTAAGCTTCTTTCCCATTGTTCCACGGATCTCCTTCAAGCGATCAAGCTTCTATCGAAGGACCTGCTCTGATACCAATTGTTGGAAATAATACTGAGAGGGGGGGGTGAATCAGTATTATCACATTAATGAAACTTTTTCATTTCCATAACTAGATTCATATATTCTACTTCCACAACTTCTTACGATTAAGTTAATTGATCTTCAATGAGTGCATTAGAACATTATCAACCATATTATCAGTTAACAGATGCAGTAACATAGAATAGATCATCACACATAAGGCACACACATGACCACCATGATATAAGGTGGAAACCCAATGCGGGAGAAAACCACCTGCTGCAAGTCATCTCAATCTTCTTCTTAATAAGAAAATCCTTTTACAATATTTTGTACTGGTGCAGCCTTATACCAGTCCGGGAGCTACACCCCCCTTTGTTCTTGTACTAGCTGATCCATTTACTACTACGCAGGCTACTACCTGCTATAATGCTCCAAAGATTTCCTTTAGCTCTTGTACTAGCTTGGATACTAGTATGTAGGTGCTGACCTACAATCTTCTCTCCTCCAGGTACCTCGTTTCATCAATTTTCATACTGGATACACTGAAGCACAACACATAATCTGAAGGCCACGTTTCATCCAATTTTCATACTGGACCCATCAATATCATTGAAGCTCACAAACACTTAGCAACATCAATACCCAATACTGAAACCCTGAACACTGTCAACAAAAGGCAGTCACCGAAACACAGAGCAGAACCCTGAACTCTGCAACACTATTCAGACCAACTGTATCATAAAAATCAAGCATTAAAGTGCATACGCTATTTGGAAAAACCAAACTCGCGTACATACGCGCTTTTTCAAAAGTCAACCCGCGTACAGATCTATAAATATTCAATCATGACTTTGCCGCAATTTCAAACCCAGTTCAGATCATTACATGCGTCAGTATATGGATCTAGAATAAACATAATCAATCATATTGAGATAGTTCATTTCAAACCATTTGATCCCGATCTATCCTTAGATCTTGTTCTCCATCAACTTGTGAGATCCCTCCTTAGCTTAGATCAATCAACCCATAACCTGCATACTGGATCTCATCCTTCATCAGATATTCAAGACTTTTTCCATACATTTGCCTAATGATCTTCTTCTCCTTTTATAGTCTTAGGCCTTGTTCAATACCATGGTCCAAAACCATAACAAACCAATACCATCAACTCAATACTAGGGATCAACACGTCTGTCGAGATGCCAGGGTCCAAAAACCATAGGTTCAAATTCCAAGGACTAACTACCACGGACCAAAGGTAAGTTTTCCAACATGTACGCGCTTTTTCGTGCATGGAAGTGCGTGCATACGCATATGCGACTTTTGATCAACAAACCCGCGTGTATACGCATTTTGTATACCCAGAAAACTTGCGAGTATAACCTGCGTGTATACCCTACTTGGTATATAGCGAACCTGCGTATATATGCGACTTGGTACATAGTGAACCTGCGTATATCCTGCCTCTGTACGCGACTTGGTATATAGTGAACCTGCGTGATATACTCAGCTTTCTTCATTCTTTGTAATCTGATCATCAATTCTTTGCTACTGAACTACTGCACTATAATCTGTCATCTTGCCATCAAGGACAACTCTTGTATCATAATGCCAACAATCTCCCCCTTTGGACTTGATGCAAAGCTAACTTGTCACACTTAGAACTATCATCTGGTTCCTTTGAGTTGTCCTGCATCCCATGCATTCATTCACATCTGATATCTCTTCTGTAGATTCATCTAGTTATATATGAGTGAGATGATCTTCTATGAGAGGGTTGCCATCAAGTACAACACATGCATCATAATGCCAACACCCATGATTCAGGCAGAGAACAAAACAAGGTTATATCTTTGTCTTCTTCTTGAATTTTAACTTCCATATCTACTAATTAGCATATAAGTGTATTAAAAACATTCAAATGTTTTGCAACTTTTGAACTCTTTTTCATTCGAAGACTGTACATTTGTCTTTTCAAAAAAATTCTATTGGTTAACGACTTTGTCATGTATAGTTTTTCCAGTTTTTCCCATAAACTTGACGTTATACTCTCTTCAACAATGTTGAAAAGAACTTCATCAGCAATGCATAACCTGATGGTACTGAGAGCTCGGACATCCAAGTCCTCCCAGTTTGAATCTTTCATGCTTGCAGGTTTCTTATTTGCCCCATCCAAAGCTTTGTGCAACCCTTGTTGCACCAGCAAATCCGTAACTTTTAGTTTCCATAGAGCAAAGTTGCTATTGCCGGTGAATTTCTCCACCTCGAACTTTCCATTCGACATCTTGGCCATTTCTTTCCTCCTAGAGTTTCGGTTTTTCATCTGGGGTTTCCAAAAATACTTGGATTATCTTCTTCGAACAAAGTATTTTCCAAGTTTTTTAAAATTTTTCTTACTTCAATTTTCCGGTTTTTTTTTTTTTTTTTTAACAAATTCCCCAATAAAAGATTTAGAATCTTACTTTCCCAAATTTTCCAAATTGACTTAGAAAAACTTACAACCTTTTTTTTGAAAAAAATCCCTTTTGTTTAATTTCAGTTTCTTGGAAAAAGAACTTTGTTTCTCAATTCAAAGAAATTTGGAAAGATCTTTGTTCTTCAATTCAAAGAAATCTTTCAACAAACCCCTGAATTTATTCACAAATTTTGAAAAAAAAAAACCCGGCCTTCTAAGATGATCTCTCTTCAATGGGTAATGTTCACACAACGTAGCCTCTGATGCATGGTAACATGCAGGTGGCCAGTAACAGGTATGCAACTTGGTTCACGCTTCTCCTCGTCGGCACATAGGTTCTGGACAATGGAACCATGCAACCACTAGACAGGTTTTGGAAAGCATGAGGGCCCCGACCAATGGAACCATGCAACCACTAGACAGGTTTTGGAAAGCATGAGGGCCCCGACCAATGGAACCACTCCACGATTTTGCTACGCACTGAACGGGCAACAATGGTGCCGTCCTCCTCAGTCCACGCAGAGAACAACACACAGAGAGCAGAGGGTTTGGTCTGGCAACGTAGAACACTCCACGATTTTGCTACGCACTGAATGGGCAGCAATGGTGACGACCTCCTCAGTCCACACAGAGAACAACACGTAAAGGGAAGAGTAGAACACTCCATGGGCTCTGGCTCCTCACGGTTTGCAA
This sequence comes from Pinus taeda, assembly GCA_000404065.3. Taxonomy (NCBI): domain Eukaryota; kingdom Viridiplantae; phylum Streptophyta; class Pinopsida; order Pinales; family Pinaceae; genus Pinus; species Pinus taeda. The sequence goes on from APFE031301813.1 coordinate 103,790, forward strand.
GCCAGCAACAGGCGCAACACTGGTACCCTCCTTGACAACCTTCAACAAATTTAATTGCAGGATTTTACGCAACCTTTTTTTTTCCTTTCACATGCATTTGCGTCCAAAACTCAACTCAATTGCTCTGATACCACTTGTAGTTAATGGAGGTTACAAAACCAGAAAGAAATGAAACCGACAACAACCATACAAGTAATAACTCAAGATTTATGTGGTAAAACCCTGACAGAGTGTCAAGGAAACATCCACGAGGCAAGGGATTGGAATTTCTATTCAATCAATGAAATGATTCTCTGTTACAATAGTTTGGGCATTCATCAGTTTTATATGAGCCCCCTTAGTTACATAACCACTGATTCGGTATGAAACTGACTTGTCAATAACTAAAACAATTTATCCAAATTTACATTTACATTAATTTGTTGTCAAATCACCAACATATTATCACATGTGGAGATAAAAGCGTTTCGGGAGGCCAAACAGGTGTCCACATGACTTGAATAAATTATATAAAGTATTTTATTTATTGTGAGCGAAGAGTTTCATAAGTTAGATGGCCTCCTTACAGGCATGAGTAGCTAACACATACTTCGCCTTTGTCGTGGACAATGCGACCATAGTTCATTACAACTCACTTTTTCATCCAATTCATTGCTTTTACCAAACAACTGAAACCCATAACCACTCGCAGATCCCCTTGTATTTACATCCCCAACCTAGTCAACGTCGAGATAACCTTGTATATCCACTGAGAGTGGGTCCTTAGGAACATGACTACAAATCCCCTTGTATTTACATCCCCAACCTAGTTAGAGTCGAGATAACCTTGTATATCCACTGAGAGTGGGTCTTAGGAACATGACTACAATACTAAATGTAATATTTAGTCATTCCAACCCAATGGTCATGTCCAAGGTTAGCCATTAACCTACTCAAGACTTACATTGCTTGGGCAATGTATTGTCTAGTAAAAACCATAGCATACATCATATTCCCTATTGCACTAGCATAAGGAATAGAAGCCATATCCTCCATCTTTGTAGGTGTTGTAGAACACTGCTCAATTGAAAGTTAGTTTAGTTCTTGCAGAAATTGGAATAATTAATGGTTTGCAATATGCTATCCAAAAATGTGATATAACATATAGTTTACGTACTTTGCCTCAATCAAAGTCGTTTACTTTATTTGTCTCTTTGTTTTCCATTCCTAAGATATATTTTGCAATCACCAAGTTCATATCAAATTGCATTGAATTCCAAATCACGTCTTTCTTATTACCAAAGAATAACATATCATTTACATATACAATGTTTGTAAGGAAATGATCACCATCATATTTGGAATATAAACAATAATTTGATTTGGATCTCATAAATCCTACTCAACACAAAAAAATCAAACTTTAGTACCCATTTGAGTAGTATTGCATTAGACAACACTTGTATATGGACCCTGCTTCCACGTACTCTCGGGTATATTGGTAGTCCCATAGGTTACCTACAACTAACCGTTTGGTCATCTGACTACAATATTGGCACCGAAAACAACACTTGGGAAGATATTCACGCGTATTGTGGTAATCAAGTAATACAATTAAGTATACAATGGATCCTTCTTAGTTGGAGCTCTTAGATACTGGTCCAAGTACTATTATTCAAGCTTGTTGGTATATCAGAGAGTTGTAACATAAAATAAACCTTTTTTCATTGAGGAATTTCAAGCCCAAAAATTTGCCAATTTAATCTATGTTACTTAACCAACATCTGCACTTTATTACTTAATAAATTAATCTTTCATTCTCTGCAAATAGATTTCTTAAAATATGTGGTTGATATGTTCGAGATGCTCCAACTTGCACCATTAATCATTTGAAGAATTTTCAATCAAAATTAGACCAAATTCTTTTAGAGTAAGTTAAAATTTTATTCCTAGCCATATTCTCATCCATATTAAACAATAGGCTTATGAATAAGTATAGGGAATCCCCCCTTAGGTAAGAGATGATTTCCAAAACTGAGAAGTGAGGGGTAAGGTTGCTGAGGTGATAGTGGGTAGCTTGCCTGATAGTTTTCTTAGGTTTTCCCCTTGGTGAGAATAAGACTTTTCTTTTAGGGAGAATCCAAGAGATATCATTTTGGTGTTGTTGTCAAGGGTAAAGTCCATTCCTTGGGTATTCAAAGTTGGCTTCAACAAAATTCGGTGAATAAGTTTTGAAGGTTTTTATAAAGTTAACTCACATAGCAACTCCATTGTTGAAAAGAAACCCTTTCCCTTACATATTTGAACATCTTACTATCTAAAAGGTGAATATGGCAACATTGTTCTATTTGAGGTATTCACTTTGGCGATCCCACTTTACAAATTCTCTTTTGAACTCGAGTTATAAGAAATATGGCTCCTTGGGAATTTTATGAGCAATTCAAAATTCTTTATGTCAACAGTATTCCTAGATACCCAAATTATTACTCTCTAGATTGGTTAGAGGAGCTCTTGAAATATATTGGTGATCCTTCATTAGGTATTCCTCATGTTGCAAGCCTTTTCAGACACACTTTAAAGATCAATGTAACAATTGACAATGTGTTAATGAGACTTTTTGTCTACTCTTTGGAGTATGAACAAAATTAGTGGATTAGACATTATAATTACATTTATGGTAATAAATGTAATTATATATTTATTACCATTTACAAAAGGAAGAAGCATTGGGTCAGACAAATCAGAATGAATGAGTTCAAGTCTTCTACATGCTTTGGAATGAGAATCATGAAAATACCATTTTTTGTGCTTTCTTAAGATACAAGCATCACATTAATTAAGTTTCCTAGGAATTGTAGGTAAACCACTAACACCATTTTTCTTCAACAAACGGAGGTCGTCATAGTTCAAGTGTCCAAATCGAACATGCCATAAAAGACTTGATGGAAATGTACCTTCAACATAGTGAGAACCACATGAAAAGTTTTGTGCACGAGCGGACTCTTCCTTGTACCTTTAGAAGTCTTTTTTCCTCTATCCCAGTGATGAAAATTGAGTGATCTGATGCTTTTTGACTCGGCCTTACCATCAAATATATGAATCAAGTGTCCTTGTTGGAGGATGTGGACCAAAGACAAAAAAATTCTCCTCAACTTTGGGAGGTATAGAACATCATGTAGAAGAAAGTATGGAAGACTAGGCAATTTGAGCTTGATGGTGCCAAGCCATGATGCATTGAGTTTTGACTTGTCTTCAAATTATACTGGTCCATCAACATTATCAGTGAATTCTTCAAAGAAATCTCTTCTGAAAGTCATGTGGCAAGTTGCTCCTGAATCAAGGAATCAAACATATTTCCATAAAGCATATGAAGCATTGAATAAGTCTTTAATTACTTCAATGTTGCAATGTGCTACAACATAATGAGCGGACTCAGGTGCTTTAATTTTTCCTTTGTTAGGTGTTTTATTCCTTCATTTATTTCCTGCTCAATTTTGTCCCAAGGAAGCTTACATGTGGAAGCATCATGTCCATCTCTATTGCATCGTATGCAATGAAGATCAAACCTTTCTCCTTGGAAATGTCTACCCCCCTTGCCGCTAAAATTATTCCTTCCTCTTCCTCTTCGTCCACCTCTTCCTCTAGAAAAGTCGTGTCCTTGATTCTTCTTTTTCTATGCAAGGCACATAACTTCTTCAATAGATTGAGGAGTTGTCTTCTTCCCAAAATTCTTCTCTCTTTCATAAAACTTATTCTCATGGGAGTCAAAGGTAATCTCCTTAAGGTTTTCACTTGCTTGCAATGACTGAAGATAATGTGAATAGGTGGGATATAGTGCCTTGACATAAGCTATGAGAGGAATATATATTTCAACACCAGTGGCTTTTATGTCATGCATATTGGATTTCACTTCTGATGCCAAGGAAAGAGGGTCATCATTTTTCAATTCAAGATTGAATAATTTCAAGTTTAGAGTGTGAGTCATACAATTCCTTCAATTTCTTTAAGGCTTCAAAAGCATTTTAAAATGGTGAAATATGTCAGCTCACCTCTTTATTCACTGACATTGCAATCAAGACATAAGTCTTGCTATTCTTGTTTTCCCAAATGACAAGCTCTTTATCTGAAGTGAGTTTTTCCGGTACTTTGTCTCCTTCTCCTTCACAAACTCCTTTCCACAACTCATTAAAAATAAAAGTGTATTTTATCTTTCAAAACCACTCATACTAATTTTTTTTTCCAATTAAAACTACTCCACATTAGATATTAATAAATGTATTTTAAATTAACCTCAAAATAATTACAATATATGCCACAAAATTGATACTTCCACTCATAATGTAAGCTTTGAATATACCTCATATAATTTCATACCATATGTCCATTAAAATATAAAAAACTCAACCACTTCCATATATCATTATTCATATGCCATGGCACCTTTTTTTCTTCCTTAAATACATTATATGTCACATACATGTGATTAAACGCACTTTAATAGTCACTTTATCGTGGAATATTCAACACATATGGAACTTATTAACACCAACGAATAAAATTCACTTTCATAAAATATTTGTTATGAAACCAACTGAACCAGTCCAGCTCCCAACGTACCGAAACTTTAATCCTCATCTATCCCTATTCGTTCTTTAATCCTCATCCATGCCTAGGTCTCATACACCAATTTGGTGTCTGGTTTGGCTGTGACCTTAAAAATGGATATTATTATTATTATTATTAACACCAACGAATAAATTTCACTTTCATAAAATATTTGTTATGAAACCAACTGAACCAGTCCAGCTCCCAACGTACCGAAACTTTAATCCTCATCCATGCCTATTCGTTCTTTACGTGCGTGAAAGGAAAGCTTACAACTTCAACTCTCATGGGTGTTAAATAATGGACTCCTCAAATTGATAAAAGTGACTGGAAATTGGGTAAAAGAATTTCATAAAATTTTGTAAAGTCAGTGTTTGAATTATATTTTTTTATGGTGAAATCATCAAAAATGTTTAAGACATCTAAAATTTTGAAATTTAACAACTATAATTTGAATTTACAAAAAATTTCCATAACTTTTTTGGCAACTCCTCCGCCTGGTTAGACTACTGGTTACATAATAGCTACTTAAATTCTCTAATCTTAAGTCCAATGGCATTAAGGATCAAGCGAAAGAAAATAACATTTTTGAAAAATAATGGTGAGGGGAAATGTAATGAGAGAGGAAAAGGCTCATTATTTTCTTTCTGATAATGAACAACTCCAATGGAATTTTGCATAGAAACGATGGGTATGAGAAAGTGGATTGTTGGTTTACAGTGCTGTGCATATGTCAGATGGGACAGGGATAGCAGAAATGTGATAGCAGGGAACATTTCTGAGCGCTTCAACAGTGGCAAAATTGAGGCACAATAATTAGGAGTAGTCTATAATCAGATTTTTTTGGAAAAACCAATCATCTAAAAAGTATGGAGTATTATTCCAGCCTGACTCTGATTCATGCGGTATCACCGAACGAATTGGTTTTGTTGCTAAGGGAAAAAGTATGAAGTACATCAAGAATCTCTCAAAATTGAGGATTGTGAGTTGAAAAATATAAGCAACAACTCATACAGTTTTCAGACATTTTTTTTACTGTGGCAAACCTCTGGGATGTATATCTTCCTCAGATCGCTGAGAGATTAAATCGAAGCAAATTCGCAAAACTTGATGGGATTTTGCTTTGATCTACTCGTTCTAGTCATGATTTGTATAAAATTCATCCACAAATATCTGAATTGTCATCCAAAATTTCCCTTGAGATCTTTTATTTATGTGTTTCGTTTTTATCAAATAGTTATTTATTTACGTTTTTGGGATAAATTTGAGTATTCACATTAGATACTTCATAATTTTTGACATATACTACTACTCCTTGCCTTGATCAACTAAAAAACTAAACAACCCTTCTTTCCAAACTACAGAAGGATGTTCTCCGTATTTGTTAACATGAACAAGGATCCATACGCATCACAAAAACTAGATTTCCTTCTCCCAAGCCAACTGAAGCCACAATGGGTGAATGAATGACAACTTAATAGAGAAATAAATTTTTCTCAGTATATTCAGAAACTGAAAAATAATGCAACTCTGCACTTTTTTGCATCTAAAACAGTGTTTCAGATCTGTATTGTGTAGTAATATCTAAGAAGTTTCTTGATTTTGGAGGTATTAAAGAGAGTATTCAAGTTTAATTTGCTGAATTAGGAAGTTTCTTGATTTTGGAGGTATTAAAGAGAAAATTCAAGTTTAATTTGCTGAATTAGGAAGTTTCTGTAAGTGTTGGTAGGCTAGACTCTAGAGTATCTCTGGTTCAATTTAGAATCCAAGAAGAACGAAAAGGGGAAAAATTGCCCTTTTAATATAATATAATGTTGTCTGAACTAGTATCTCCAATATGGGCGTTTCCGTTCAATTTTTTTTTTCTGGAAGGACAATATTTGTTTGTGATGTGACCTACAGAAAGGAGAATCTCTATTTGTGATGCCAGCTACAGGAAGGACAATCTATGCTCATAATGTGAGCTATAGGAATGTCAATATATGTGTATCATGGGAGCTACAAGAAGGATAAGCTGTGTATAATGTGAGATATAGGAAGGGTATAATTTTTGCGAAATATGAGCTACATATCTTTGTGGAATGAGGCATCCAAATGACAGACATGTGACAAATTTATATAATTATTTTGTGGAAATAATGTGAGATACAGGAAGGGTATAATTTTCGCCAAATATGAGCTACATATTTTTGTGTGATGAGGCATCCAAATGATAGGCATGTGCCAAATTTATATAAATATTTTGTGGAAAAAATATGGCAGAGTTTGGAGGGCTAACTTGGCAATGGGATCACTAGTTAGTTTGACTTGGATTTCTCTTGTTGACGAATAATATATAAGAAAAAGATTGATGGGTTTTCTCCTTGTGGGTTTTGCCCTAACCTATAGCATAATCTCTGGTGTCTCTTGTCTCCTTTGCATTATGATCTCTATTTGGATGGATAAATTATTTATGTGTAATTGCTTGATAACGTAACTAAACAAAGTAAACGTTAAGGGATATATCTATATCTATATATATATATATAAGTCACATTCTAAATTCTCTCTTGCATTGAATTTCAACAAGGGATCTAATGCTAAGGACGCCCCCTATACTTTTTTTTTTTTTATTTTTTTCTTTTACGAAAAGGATTTAAAATTTTTATTACTATTTTTATAAATTATTTTATATATTATATATTTTATTTATTTATTTTGATTTTATATTTATATATATATATGTTTGTGTGTCAATTAGGGTTATTCGAAGTGGTTGGAAGGAATGATTGGCATCCTCCCCACACAAGTTCAATTCCCACAAGTGACATGATGGACTTTGATGTAATGGACAAAATATGTATATTCTTCACATGGAATATATAGACATGTATTTGTTCATTTTTTTGCATCAGCTGAAAGGCTAACTTGATCGAATACTTTTTGACATCTGCAGAATATAATTTTGTTCTTTAGTTTTCAGATTGAATAAATTACGATTTTTCTTAAAAAAATAAACATAAACATTATATATATATATATAAAAAAACACGTATTCTATTTACGGTCAAAATAAAATACAATGAGTGTTGATGTTGTAGCATTCCAATTGCATTGAGTTCCAAAATAATTGTTAGTATGATGACCCATTTTGGTTATATATGCAAATTACATAATTATGTTGTTACAAACCAATATAATATCTTGCAAAATTAAAGGGAGTTCATGATAATAGATGAAAACGTCATCTAGTGTCTTTGAAAACCATGTTTCCTATTAAAAAAAAACTTTTGTTGAGATAGAAACAAAAACTGGGAGTCGAGAACATTGTTTGCACTATTTAGTGCCTTACTTTCCAACCAAAGCAAAAGACCTGTAGATTCCACCAAGTGGCTGTACATTGTTAAATAGTATAAACAAAAGTAAATTTGTTGTCAAAAGGGTGTTGATGATCCAACATGAAGGAGTTGTATAGGGAGAAAATCTGATTGATTAATTATATATAGGGGCATAGATGGTGTTGACTAATTGTTACTTCATTACTTTTTTGATTTCCCGCTTTTCTTGATATAGTGCTATTCCTCTCTTGGAAAATTGATAAGTCATTCTATTTTTTCCCTATGGATATGAGTGAAAGATAAATGAGAAAAAAATATTGTTTTATGGATGACATTTGATACAATTAAAGAAGGGTGTATCTTTTCACTCTAGTTGTTCCCTGCATCCATTTTATAATGAATATGAAGTTTCCATAAATACAAATCTCATAGATATTTAGGTAATTTTCTAACTACAATAATAATTAGAGGGAAAATAACTCAGCAAAATTGTTTGATGCATTATGTTGCAAGAGAAGGAGAATAAATGATTATCTGTGAGATAAATAAGACCTCTTGAGCCTCCCAAAGAATAATTTTGTTGTGAAACCCCATCGAAAAAATCCCATGGTTTGTCTTTAATAATTTCAACTTCAGAGATATTACGTACATGAGCAGTAGGCTAATTTATTGGAATCGAAGACTAGAAAGCAAGATTGTTTTTTGCCACTTTGATATAGGATTGACCTTGATTCTCAAAAATAGAAGTGTTTCTTTCAATCCACATGCCCAAACATACAATTAGGGGAAGATATTTTATATTATTGGGGGGTTTCCTACCAAGCCAGTCTTTTAGGCATTCATCCACATAGTTCCCTTGCCAAGTATGGGTAGTTCCAATAGATTTCTAAATCTCATTCCAAACTCTGACAATAAAGGGACATTTTATGAAGAGATGAGGGATAGATTTTGCATCTTCTAAATAGAGCAAACATCTACTAGGTCTACAAAAATATCTTTTCTATAGAATCTCCTAGGTTTGGGGTCTATTTTTCAGGACCAGCCACATAAATAGTTTTGTTTTTAGTCAACAATTTTGTTTCCAGAGTTTTTTGACCCACCATGGAGGTGGGTGGGTGGTTGGTTGTTAAGCAATGGAAAGATACCCATATTTTGGGATGTACATACGTAAAGGAACATATGAAAAAACTAAAGTGTCTTCGCTAGGTGAGTGAGAGATGAGATTATGGAAAAGGGATTAGATATACTTGGTCCATTCAATAACCAAATCCCCCTCTATTTGTAAATTTTCTGCCCCCCTTCCAAGCTTGTTTTCCCATGAATCCCATATGAGAAGAAGCCTAATTTAGGAAGAAAATTCCTTGAGAATGAAGAGCATGGATGAATTGATTAGAGAGAGTGTGTAATTCTCCTTTCCCTATCCAAGGATCCTTCCCAATGAGTAGCTTTGAACCATCCTCGATTTTCTATATGAGGCCTTGAAAAATGACATTTTGTAATGACTCAGAATTAAAGCATACAAATTATTTACATCAATCAATGCCACAAATAATCAACATAAAAATATTTCAATTGGTTACTATATAATTTATGGAAAACCACGAGAGGGGGGCTTACCTATAAAATGAAGATTTATTTTAATGGAAATTTCAGAGTTCTTGTGACATTTGTATCTCACGGACCACAACAACATTTTTGGGATGTATCTTTGCCCAACCATAGGCTTAGTTGCACTAAGTATTTTTGCAGTTGGCCACCCCCAAGCTCTCAATCAACTACTATAGCCATGGAATCCTCCTCTGGAAAGAATAATGTCTTTCATCCCCCTCCTCATTCATTAAGTAGAACAATTTGTTCCAAAAATGGAAAGGGAATTTTCATGAACACAATCCATGTGTTATCATGCCAACTTCTATTTTTGTCTTAAGTTTTCCTAAATCAATGTGTTTTTTTAAATTTGATGCTTATTTGATTCAATGTTACTTTTTATTAACTTTAAATTGGCACTCTCAGCCCATTGGTGGATTTCCTATAAAGTGAAGATATATCTTAATGGAGATTTCAGAGTTGTTGTGCAATTCAGATCTCGTTGACCACAACAATGTTTTGGGGACGACTCTATGCCCAAGCATAGGCTTAGTTGCACTAAGTCTTTCTGTAGCTGGCCACCCCCTAACCCTTAATCAACTATTATAGCTAGTGAGCCGTCCTCTCCTAGAATTCTCCTCTTCAAAGAATAATATCTTTCATCCCCCTTCTCATCCATTAAGTAGAACAATTTGTTCCAAAAATTGAAAGGGAATCTTCATCCACACAATCCATGTGTCATCATGTCAACTTCTATTTTTTCGTAAGTTTTCCTTAACTCAAAATTTTTCTTAATTTTATTCTTGCTTACTTTTTGTCAACTTATTCTTGCTATTTTTATAGTTTATTTTATTTATTTAGAACTTCACTTTATTATTCATTATTTTTTTTTATTTACTATTATTGCCTTTTCTTTGTTATTATTTATTTATTTAGTTATTAATATTTTCACTTTTTAGTGTTTAATATTTCGTTTATTTTATTATTATCATCATCATTATTTATTTATTTATTAAAACATAAGATTACATGCTCTCAAAGTTAAGTTTAATCATTTAACTTATTTATTATTTTATTTTTTATTTATTAATATTCTCACATTTTATTGTTTATTATATCACTTATTTTATTATCATCATCATCATCATCATTTATTGACTTATTAATATAGGAAATTACACATTTGTCGATTTTTTAATAGCTTTCTAAATAAGAGATGTGAAATGTGATGGTCTTCTCGGGGTTCTGAGCCAATCTAATATAATATAAGGGTAGATGTAGCTTTTTGCCATAGTTTGAGTGCAAAACCTAGAACCTTGAATCAATTTCAATACACCCTTTGCAACTAGTGCTCTTGAGAACCATATGAGGGTTTTTAATCCCCATCCTCCAAGCTACTTTAGAAGGGCAATAGAAGACAAGGTTGTAAGAGAAAAGGGTCTACTACCTTTGCAGAAATTTTGAATAATATAACACTTATTCACAGAGATTATCCTGATTATACACTATTGCGGAATGGATGCATAATACATAACCTCCTCTACCATTGATCATCAATTTTGCAGAATTAAGAAACAATAGCATGTGCATATTGAAGCATCAATCACACATATCAACACAGTATGTACTGGGGAAAGCATATAGCTGAAAACCCCTCAACTATATGTATATTATATTGATTGAGAACATGTAACAATACATAGTACAATACTCCTCGCAAGTACTCAGTACTATCTCCACCTGTTACACATAAACTAGCTCAGATTTGAATCAATCACAGGTTCAAATCTCCTCCGTTGCTTGTCTGCCTCCACTGCGCAATCCTGCATGAGAATAGATGAGAATGGCTGATCCAAACTCGTATTTCCCTTTTGTTGCACTACGCAATCCTCATTGGCAATCTCAATCCACTGATTGTGCAAATCTCATGCACAACTATAGTCACAACTGACAACTATCTTGCCCTTTCACTCACCTCTAACACTTGTCTCCATTGAACTATCCATGCACTGAGTTAAATGATGTATTCTTTAGTTGATTTATGAGTTAATAATTAGTGAATTAATTAATAATTAATTCACACCACTCATCATTAATCTATTTGTCAATTAGACTAAATACAACTAGTTCAATTAAGTCAAACTGAACACAACTCCATCAACTCCTCATTCAACTCCACCAAAACTCAATCACTTGAGTTCTAACTGAAGTCCTTCATGCAATAGCTCAACTAACCCATAAGAAAATTATATTTCCTTCTGGCAGTTGCATGTGCCACATTTGTAGCTCGAAGTGAAGTGCTGCAAGAGGATAAGATAATGTTTATAGTCCAAATATTATTAAGATCTAATAATATTCAACTATTCTATTTTTAGATTGGCAGTCTAAAAATAGACTTTGCCCATATGTCTAAAAATAGAAGTCCATCTATTTTTACCAACATGACCAATCATCCATAAATAGCATCCTGCAACTCATAGACCATGATCCATATGTCTAAAAATAGACTTTGTGCCAAAAATGGCCTGTGGGCCCACTTAGTGAAGGCGACTTTTTTTCACTAAGCTCCATCATCTTGTTGCATTTTCAACAACCTTGTTTCCTACCCTAAAGGTATCTTAAGGAGATCTACTTAATTTTTTGTAAGATGCCCAAAGGGACCCATGCAAGTCACACCTGTTAGAAATAATACAAAGAGGGGGTGGGGGGTTGAATCAGTACTAGCAAGTCAATAAATTTTCATTTCCATAATCATATTTATATATGCTACTTTAGTTAATGGAATTTGCATGTACATGCAACTGTGTTTAAGGCAACTAGCGTATATCCAGTAAACTTATGATTCAGTTAATTCATCATATGTCAGTGCATCATAACTTCATTAACCATATAAATAGTAACTAGGTGCAGTAAAAATAGAGCAGACCATCACACATAAGAAACACACATGAACACCAAGATATAAGGTGGAAACCCAATGTGGGTGAAAACCCCCTACTGCAATCGTCTCTGTCTTCTTTTAATAATAAGAGAATTTTGTTTACAATTTTTGTACTGGTGCAGTCTTATACTAGTATGCAGGCTTCTACTTGCAAAAGGCTACAACCTTCTCTCGTTC
>APFE031301813.1:117800-128009 GCA_000404065.3 Pinus taeda
TACATCCAGATCTACCCTGCGCACTCAGTTGCAGGGGTCTGCGCACATAGCTACAGACTTTCTAGGTCTCTGCGCACACAGCTGCAGAGCCTCTACCTCCTACCTAAATCCTGACTCAGACTTATAGACGCTTTCAGACTATCTTTTTTTAGAACCCATTACAATTCCTCTTCTCCAAAAACAACTGCCTTCTCCCCATAGAGCCTTGCTCTATTTATACCCTTCCTTGGCCTGCGATCCCTGCGCGGGCTAACTCTATCTATATTTCTTTACATTATTTTCTGGTGGACTACCCTTTGACTCGACCTATTACAATTCGCGCTCCGTGAATTCAACGGAGTCTTTACCCTAACTTTACCCAAAATGTCAGGCTCTGCACCCCTTAATTGTTGCATAGGGCTTCCGCTATCCAACAGTCCCCCAACACAATCATCGTGACTCGTCCTGAGTCACTGAGCTGGTGCGTCCATCTTTGCACGAAGGTTGTTTAACAATGTCTACGCCATGCATGTTTCTTCAACAAATCCTACGACGGTCCATTGTACTAGTGCCACTCGGGTCGTTACGTATCCGAGTCTAGTGGGTTTGCTTGCCTAGAATCATAGACTACCTGCATCTGTGCTATCTTACCCTCCATCATTTTAGAAACGATAAACTCTTCATCGAGCCATGGCTGAATGCGATCTTTATGCTCTGCCTCCTTTTGCCGCACAACGTCCATTTGGGCCTTGAGAGCCTGGGCCTCCCTCATTTTAGCGAGCCATTGTGTGATAGTGATCATTTGTGCATCTCCACGAGCTATATCATAGGCCTGCTGTAGCGCGCATACCTCAGCTTCGATGCGCTAAATGGTGGCGTCCTCCTGGAGAGATGTAAGTAGTCCAATAGACTAATCCAAAAGTCCTGAATATTCTCAGACTGCGCTTCTCATGGTTTCCATACCTTCTTGAATTTCCACGCGACGGTGTCCACCATTAGACAGAGGTTGTTGGGCCTAGAGCTGGAGCTCTGCAATTTGTAGGGCAAGCTCCCCTTATGCTTTGGCAGCCTCTTCTTGGACCGTGTAGACTTCTACGGCCATATGTTGAACCTTGGTCAGAGTTGGAAGATCCTCAGGGATAGCTACCTTCAGAACTATGCAGTAGGCTTTTGTAACAGCTTGTTTGATGTTCCTATAATGCTCGACCCAGATAGCATGTGGATGATTGACCTGTTCGATCTCAACTTTCTTCTCCCGTAAAGTGCGGAGGGCGTGACCTTCCCTAGCGCAAAGTTCATTAGTGAGCCCATCCTGTAATTGAAAAAGTAGGCTACTAGATAGGGCAGCTAGATCTAAATCCCAACTACCCTCATCGCCAGACCTTATAATAGCAGTGGCTAGCAATGTTACAGTGTTCGGTGCGAGCGCGCCCATCAATTGCTCAGGCATACCTGTATTGTTGGCGAGGTGAGCCTTGCCCAGAGACTGTGCCTACAATGTTTCCAACTGCTTCCGGATTCCCCCCAACACAATTGTCTATTCTGTAAGTAGAGTAGGCAATGTAGGGCTTGCTGTAAAGTCGTTCTCCAACACCTTTGTTACTTTGGACTTTTTCCTGATACTTGGTGGGTCCTCCCAACACGATCATTTGAATTGTTCCCTAAGAGCCTGAGTGTCTGTCTCCTGTTCTGGTTCCAATTCCTGTGATACCGTAGTTTCTTTGGCTGGTGGGTTCTAAGAAATTGCTTGCTGCGAAGTGAGCTGTTGTTCCTGTCATGTTGTTTCTGCAAGATGCTGGAGCTACTGTTGTTGTTCCTTCTTCTGCTGCTTGGCAGCGAGTTGGTCTAGGATGGCCTTGTCCAGAGCGTGCCATTCGAGAGGCCATTTTGCCAAAACCCCATAGATTGCTTCATTTGTTGTGATGAATGAAAGTGTTGGTTTGGGTTCTTTCGCGCTCGGATGTACACATGATGCATGTTGGCTTTAAACTCGGCCATGCTTTGGAAATTTTTGTAGATTGTGGGAGACATGCACGGTTGGCGGGAAATCCGGATCCTTATTTTTTCTACCGTGGAAGTCCAAAATGCGTGAATTGCAGAAACCCTTGTCTCGTCCCTTGTTCCGCATAGAGCCATAAACTGTACTACCTCAAGGAGGTCATCTATAATGCTAGGGAACTGACTATCCAAAGGCAACTCGCTTGTTACCAAAAGTATTGACAGAAGCAACCATGCATAATGAAATGTCTTACCTTTGTCTTGTGCTTCTCGGCAGTTGGTCAAGAATTCTTTGCATAACTGTGCCCAATTAAACTGCACCCCCTAAGCACACTGCCCAGCCAGCGCAATGACAAATGCAGGTACCTCGTCTCCACGACACTTCCTCATGAGTTTTCCCCTGAGGAGCTGTGTAGCCACTTGGACGGCGCGGTCATCGATGCTAGCTATGACATATACGCGCTTTCCTTTCTCTAGCTTGTATTGTGTCTTCATTGTGTCGGGGAGGCCGACCTCATTGCTGGTTCTTAGGGCACTGGCGGGGTCATCTCCTTTCAGTGGTAGGTATGTTATGTGGTGAATTAATTTAGTTGTGATCGGAATCGGCCCCTCCAACCATAGAAATCCATCATGTACAAGACAGAGGAGTTGCCAGATCACAAAGGCAGTAATAGTTGCACGGTGATAGTGAGGTAGCCATCAGAGGTTGAGGATCCCGACCCACTCTATACCCAACAGCCACACCCGTGGTAGCAATATGTCTGCGGCCAATTCTGGGAACTTATCACTGTTAGCCAGATCATAATCTTCAAATTTGAGGGTTGGAACGCGTCCTAACAACAAGCCTTCAAACCTTATATCATCTGGAAGAAGTGGGGTCTGAAGCTCAATTTTCGCTCTATCTAAGTCCTTCGGTATCTTAGTTGACCCTGTCCAGGGAGACAGATATGAGGGTAATGATGGGATTTGGAATGCATCCACTTCATCCTAATCGATTTGGTCAAGGAGCTCCTGAAGAGCCTCGTCCTATTCGCGTTGTCTGTTGAAAGAACTTTTCCCTTATCAGCTACAACTTGTTTGGTGAGCTGTGATGAGGATTGGATTGTGCAGGTCTTCTGCCTCTGTGGTGTTTGTGGGGATTTTGGAACCTGCTGCACCTGGCTCGCACCTACTAACTCTTCCTGATTCAACTACATCTCTTCGACGAATCGTGCTTGAGTTCTAGCCATAGGTTGATTTATCACCGGATGCACGCTGCTCGATGTTGATGTATAGTGCCAATGTGCCTATATACTCCCGCAGTCATAAATTGAGACCTTCACCCTGAACAACTTCGTTTTCTTATGTTCTAGTATCGTACCAACATTCCCTCGGTTGATCTTAATGGATCCACCTTGGAACTTTCGTCTTAATGACCCACCATTGGCTCCTTCTTTCCGTACCGTCACGTCTTAGTTATGGGTAGAAGTGCTAACAATTATCTTTCGACTGGGCTGTGTGGTAGCATAACTCAGCAACCGCTGTTGCGATCGAGAAGACAGAGTGGTATAGGCATAACTCGTTAAGCCAAATCGGCTTCTTGCAGACTCTTTTATAGTCCCGTGCCTTCTTTTAGCTGCTTGGGGCACTGAGACTGTGGCCTTAACGACTAGTCAGGTGTCTGCACTGTCAGTGCGGATCCGTACCATCCTTGTCGCCCCGGGCTACGAGCATCGTCCAAGCGCTTGGACAACCAGGGTTTTGTGCCACGACTGTGTGTGTTGTCTTAATAGCCATGTCCTAATTCGGTTGTTCCTAGAAATATTCCGCAAGGGTCTAAGTCATCTTAGGTGAAAGAGGGCCGACTGGTAGCTACCCAGCTTCTAGTGATTTCTCTTCCATTGCCTAATGCAGATCCATCTAGGTCGCAATATCCGCAACATCCAGGAAAATCGTGTTAGCGTACCACTGTGATGTATGCTATCTCTTGGGCTTCCATGGACTCCATGGTCAGCTTTTGGCGATCCTAGTTGTTGTGGGTTGTTCTTTGTAGTTTGTCTGGCTACTGGTGTTAATGTGTGATGGCGACTGCCGCGCCTTATGCTATGCTTAGCCGCGCCTGCCTTTTTTGTCGATGTTCGAACCTTTCGAGATGTGAATACCTTCAGTGTACCAAGTTTTGATTTCACCGAGACAACTAGTTCTTTTGCAGATGATGCTACGGCCC
Source organism: Pinus taeda (assembly GCA_000404065.3). Classification (NCBI taxonomy): domain Eukaryota; kingdom Viridiplantae; phylum Streptophyta; class Pinopsida; order Pinales; family Pinaceae; genus Pinus; species Pinus taeda. Next base: position 121,984 of record APFE031301813.1, read on the forward strand.
CTACAACAACCATTCTGTTGCAATTCAATGTAGTTACTTCGTGCAGTCGATTTTGCCATCATTCAACCTCTTCATCTGAATCTGACGTGCAAGAGCTATCATGGTCCCATGGGAGTCGTAAATTCATAGTTGGGTTCATCCTGTCCCGATCTCACGCCGTGAGCTGATAGATACAGTCCAGTTCCCCATCATTGTCGTCGTCAAGCACAAGTTCGGTATAACGTGTTCCTTCAGCTGGGTCCAATGGAATCACTACTCGAAGATAATTCTTTTCAAAGATCATTTTTCATTTCTTGAGGTTGATGATTCCGTTCATATTTGCTGCCCAATCTATCCCTAGTAATGCTGGATATGGATTACTATCATCCATGATTTCAATGACCTCAAAATCTTCTTGCATGCTGGCACCATCGATGTCCGTAACCCCTTGCAACCTTCCCATAGGTAGAATCTTTTGTTGGTTGGCCATTCGTAATTGGATCGAGGACCACTACAATGTAGGCCTACCCATGCGTTCCCAGGTCTACTTTGGTAGGACATTTGCGTCGGACCCCAGATCTAACACAATCTGACCCATCTCATAGTCACCAATCTAGGCGGCCAGTCGCATCTCTCGACCGGTACACAAAACTTGTTTTCCCAATTTGCGAATCAGGCGCGGTTCATCTACCCCAGCACATCTATTTATTAATTATTGTAACCCTTTTACTGCATTAACATCCCTCAGGAGCTTCATACAGGTTTCTAAGAAGGTAGTTATAAAAGACTGTTCTTGGTCCAGTTCAGGTTGCCCTTTACTACCCGAAGTTGATTCTTCTGAAATTTTTTTCTTAGCCTCCAAAAATATTTCCTTTGCTTGCACCAGATCAAATTTTGGTTGTCGGGAGCCTTCCGAACCCACGTGTCCTTTTCCAACTTCTTCCCCTTATCTTCCCTTGTAGTTATGCTGCTTTTGAGCATCATGTTTATGTTGGGGTCTTCAGTGCGGGGTTCGGCTTTCATCATTTGGACATTCTGGGTGGGGCCGGCTGGGAGCACTCCTTTTTCCCGTAATTGAGCGAGCAACATAGGACAATCGACTGCATCGTGATCAAACTGGTAGCATGACGGACAACAGGCCTTAGTTGGATTCGCACAATTCCGAGCGTAATGTCCCTGTTCACCATAATTATAACAGATCAACTGTCCACGGCCCTGTCCAGGCCCCCATCCCCTACGACCCTGTCCACGCATTAGGAATCCCCCACGTGCAAATGGTGCAACTGGGTCCTGTCCGCGCGTTTCTATTTGCATCCTATATGTAGGAGGTCGATCCCTCAAAATGCAACAATCCCTTTCCTCGTGACCCATCGTTCTGCAAAAGTTACAAAATAAGTGTTGAGAGGGTTGTCGTAAGTTCAACAATAGGTGGCGGCTATCCATGGCATGCTTTCCTCCTACCTAGAAAATGGCGCACCAGAGTACAGGCAAAGCACTCATCCCTGCTTGTACCTCCACCTTTAACGTCATTGTACCTCCTCCTGCCAGATAGTTCAAGAAAACTAGGCAATGGTCCTTGTCATGCGTTGGGATCTTACATTTGATACAGCGTACCTCTGGGCGTACCTTTGGTCGGGACATTCTTCCCTACTTTAGTCTCTACACTTCCAGGCTTAAGTTTTGAAGTTGCGCGTGGATTTGCTGAACTCCCAACCCTGGGTCCAGTATTGGGGTTGTTTGTAACCTCATTGTTGTCTCCAGTGCCTCGTCTTGGGTTGAGATCTTATATTGTGACAAAGCCATCCTTAACTCGGGTGTTAAGGATGCCACAAACCACGCACAATGCTGCCCATTTGTTAAAGTCATGTTAGCTTCACAAATAGTACTTTTCAATATCTAGTCTAGATCCCACAAAGTTTCGCTAGGCAACATTGTTATCTCCTTGAATCCAATGACCGAATAGGCTTCAGATTTTGGCCAGCCGCTATTCCCTCACCTGGATGGTCAGTTGAGTATTTTATATACCACGTTAGCACGCGGTCCTGTAGTGCACTGACTAGCGTATCATTCTTGATGTTCTCATCTTTTATACCTTGCGCATCCCATACAGATTTTATCAAAAACTATAACCGACTTGTCTCTTCATTCCCTACTCCCTGGAATGTTGGTAACTTGATTGTGGTCACCATCCTAGCCTTTGGTTGTGGAGGAGGTGGCGAAGGTGTTGGTGTGGATGGACTCGACGCAGGTGAAGTGGGTAGCGGTGTAGATGGAGGTGGTATCAGTGGGAAGCGTTCTTTAATCAATCAGACCGTACTCCATGACGAGAACCTAACGAGATCCTCCTCACTTTCCCGTGAGATAGAAGCAAACAGGTTGTTTTCTACTCCTTATGTTCTTCGATACCCCTTTCTGCTCCGCGTTACCGCAGACATCAATACACGCAAAAAATCTATTTCTCACACAACAACATCTTAATCTAAGTATTCAATGATTTGATGCACCTACCTCACGGTACTTGGAGAAAGTGCCTTTCTGCTTCGCTATAACTTACGGTTGTATCTATCGCGAATTTAGTGATAAATCCCCCAATGATCTGATCTAACCAGTGGTCTACCACGCATGCAAGTCTATCTGTGGTGGCTTCCAGCCCTCGCACCAGCTCCGGAGTCCACACTATGGGCTGGTCCAATCTGCACCTCCCCACGCTATCAGCTAATTTCGCGATCCACTCATATAATTCTATCAGGAATGTTACGAAGAAAATCTCATGTATGTCTGTGAATATATAGGGATCTAACCAATATTCCTCCAACATCTGCGAATTTTTGTTTTCCTGAACCGCGAACTCGCGAAGCTTCAGATCCCACCAATCTTTGAGTTCTTTCTTCGTAGGATTCCAATGTTCCCACATTAGACACTCCTTAGGCAGATCTCGGTCCCGACAATGGAACCATTTGTTGGCTTGTTTGGGCCTGAACCAGGTTTGGAAGAGTTATTTAGCTAAACAGATCCTGCAACTACCGGCCCTTTCGGCAACAACCCGTGGAGCGAGGACTGAGGTCTTACCTGAGGTAGCAGGGGAGAGTGTTGAAACCGAGTTTCCGCACCTTAGGGATGTCTAGATGTGTACTGGAGGGTTCGTGCGCTGTTCTATAACTCCGTGCTACTTGATAGTCGCGCTAATCCAGGGTGATTATAATTTTCTTATTCATGCGCTATTCTACTTGAAGGAAGTAGTTATGATTCATAACTATTCAACAGGGTCTTTAAGCAAACATTTAATCAACATAATTTATTCGTGCACAAAATGAACCCAAATTCACATACATTCATCACATTTGCATTAACCATATATAGAAAGGTAAACCATAAAGACAAATGCACGATAATACATAATTATAGAAGAAAATTTTTCTTTATTATAGACAGTTGCGGACTTTCTAGGCCTCTGCACACACAGCTGCAGAGCCTCTAGCTACTACCTAAACCCCGACTCGGACTTATAGACGCTTTCAAACTTTCTTCTTTTAGAACCCATTACAATTCCTCTTCTCCAAAAACATCTGCCTTCTCCCCATAGAGCCTCACTCTATTTATACCCTTCCTTGGATCGTGACCCCTGCGTGGGCCAACTCTATTTATATCTCTTTACATTATTTTCGGGCGGACTATCTTTTGACTTGACCTATTACAAATCACGCTCCGTGTGTTCAGTGTAGTCTTTACCTTAACTTTACCCAAAATGTCCGGCTCCGCACCCCTTAACCATTGCGCTAGGCTTCCGCTACCCAACATATATGCTCTTTTTCTAAAGTGAACTTGCATACAAATCTATAAATGATGATTTAAACATTACAACTATTCCAGACTTCAGTCATACCCAGATCATCATATTTACAGACTACAACATGCGTCATTTATTCAGATAAATGATCAAACCACATAAAGATATTTCACTTCAAGCCTTGAGATACATCATTAGATCTTATCCTTCATCAGATGCTAAGTTTCATCCTTGGTTCAGATCAAGCACAACAACATAAGCCAATAACCTACATATTAGATCTCACACTTCATCGGATATTCAATACTTGCACACCTTGGCCTAATGATCTTGTCCTCCTTTTATAATCGTAGGCCTTTCTCAATACCAAGGACCAAAACCACTTAAGACCAATACCTTGGACCAAATATATGGGGTCAATACCTCAGACCCGATGCCTTGGACCAATACCATGGATCAAAATACCATGGACCAAATACTTTGCACCAAAAATTTAGTTTTCCAAGGTATACGCGCTTTTCCTTCTGTGAAAGTGTGTGTACGTATACGCGGCTTGTATACAGTGAACCTGCGTGTATACGCAGCTTGGTCAATGGTGAACCTGTGTATACCTCTTTTTCTTCATGTTGTGAAGACTGATCTTTGTTGTTTACCTACTATAATTTCATCTGAGTGAGATGCCTTCTGAACTGATTCCTTGAAGCTGCCCTGCATTTCATCACATCTGTAAACACTACTGTCATGTATTATGTCACATATGATATCCCTTCTGTAGATTCATCTAGGTACTATATACAGGTGAGTTGTTCTGCTACAAGTGGGTTGCCATCAAGTACAAAACATACATCATAATGCCAACAATCTCCCCCTTTGGACTTGATGGCAACAACCACACCAGTCACTCTCCCCCTTTGACATCAAGGGCAAAGGGTGATGCTCCCCCCTGAGTGCATGCTCAATTCTTTGACATGCTGAAGTGTGCTGATTGAGCTCCCATGATTGAGTCCATGCTCCCCCTGAGCATAAGCAAAGTCTGCAAAAAGATGTTCTAAAAGAAGAACATCACTACATACATCACAAATGACCTTGCTATCACCAATGAATCATACATACATCCATCTCCCAACCAAGTGGGGATATACCAAAAGTTTATACATGACAGAAATAGAAATTATTACATCATCCTTCCCATGCATAGTGGGGGTACAAATTACATCATATGACTCATGGGTCTTTAAAACATATACATGACATTTAGACCAAGGACCTAAACAAGACCATGATAGTCATCAACTATCATACACCATATATTATTTGTACCATAAGTCTCTGTCAGCAACATCAACAACTTGTATATTTCCATCATGAAAAGAGTCACCTGAATCAAGACAATTATGCGGATCTGTACCAAGATCTTATAAGATAATGCCAATCAATGCATTATTAGAAGCATATGCTCCCCCTAAACCTGTGCCATACATCATCAAACAGAGCAGATAAGCGACTGAACCATAGTGGATCCCTTTTTCTGAGTCTGGCCTTCTGCTTTTCTTTAAACCAACATATACCCAACTGTGCCCACAGAAACTTGCGTATGTACGCAACTACGCTTCATGAAACTCACGTATAACCAACTTTCTCTGAAAAATAGGGTTTAACAGCAGGATGATGCAAAAACTACTCCCAGCTTTTGCCTGAGATATTTAAATGTCTCTCTGGGCAGTGGTTTAGTGAATATATCAGCAACCTGTTCTTTGGAAGGAACATACTCCAATTTGGCCTTTTGTTCAAGCACTTGTTCATGTAGGAAATGATATTTGATGGGTATGTGCTTGGTCTTGGAGTGCATGACTGGATTCTTTGAAATACTGATGGCACTTGTATTATCACATAGAATGGAGATGGGTGAAGTACATGTGATCTGAATATCTTGCAAGGTTTGCATCATCCAAAGTAGTTGTGTGCAACAAGATTCAGCAACCACATATTCTGCTTCAGTTGTAGATAATGCAATTGAGCTTTGTTTCTTGCTGAACCAAGACACTAACCTGGAACCCATATAGAATGCACCACCACTAGTGTTTTTTCTGTCATCAACACTTCCTGCCCAATCTGCATTTGTATATGCATGGAGTGTAAGATATGTATCTCTAGGATACCATAAACCAAAGTTTTGTGTTCCTTGAATATATTTGAAAATCCTTTTGACTGCCTGAAGGTGTGATTCCTTTGGATTTGCTTGGAATCTTCCAACTATTCC
>APFE031301821.1:0-25774 GCA_000404065.3 Pinus taeda
CACTATAGTTAGATTTTTCTTATGCAACAATTCCAGTTTTTGGTCAAATGAGAAAGTTATATCGAGAGCAAAAGATGAAATACATGATAACCAGCAAAGAGAAGCCAATCAATCATCCTATAAATTATGTACATACAGATTTGGAGTCGTTTGTTTTGTTTGCTAATAGTTTTAATGATCTAGATAGTCAGTTAGTTCAGGCAGAAGATATACCAGAAATCACTGAGAATTTTAGAGAAGTACTGCAAAAAGAAAGAGGAGAAAAGCAAGATATTATGGAGCAAACAGCTGAAGATAATGGGCAGCAAACAGAAAAAACAGAGCTAACACAATTTCAGCACTTGGAGGAAGATGAAGATGGTCATTGGACCATGGATTTTGATGGCGCAGTAGGTATTCATGGTGCTGGTATTTGTGTGTGGATTCGAAGTCCCTTTTCTGCTCAAGACAAAGTTCCAAGCAAGGTGAGAGTGTGTTCCTATAAACTAGCATTTGACTGTTCAAATAATGAAGCCGAATATGAGGCTCTCATTGCTGGCCTTAAGATTCTTAGAAAGCTGAAAGTGAAGAAGATTGCAGTCTATGGTGATTCAGAGTTGGTGATAAAGTAGGTGAAGGATGATGCGCTGGCTAAGGCAGAAAGCAATTTAAAAATCCCAATGAATTCCAGCAACAAATTTGAAATTCATGTGAAACATCGCCCCACCATTCTCGATAATCAGCGATTTTGGCAAGTCTTTCAGGATGATGAAGAGATCAATGATTTTCTGCAAAATAAGGGTAAGTTTAAAGATACCTCCATAGATACAGGATATGATGATGGTAATGTTGATATACAAGTAAATCAAATGGATGTGCTACAACTCAAAGATAACATTATTCCTAAGGGATTGATTCCTTTGGAGGAGCTGTTTGACTAAGACGATGTGGCCCACAAACCAACATTGAGACCGACTGAAAAAGGTGTTGAAGAGGTAAACATTGGGACAGCTGAGAATCCCAATATGGTAAAGCTATCAAAATCATTGTCACCAAAGGTAAAGGAATAATATATCAGATTGTTGTCTTCATTTTCTAACGTCTTTGCTTGGGATTACTCAGATCTGAAAACATATGACACTAATATCATTCAGCATACTATCCCTATAAAACCAAATAAGAAGCATTTCCGTCAAAAGTTGAGGAGAATCAATCCTAAGTTGTTACCATTGATAGAAAAAGAAGTGAACAAGTTGTATAAGTCAGGAATCATTGTGCCTATCAGATTTTCCAATTGGATATCAAATTTGGTACCCATAAGAAAGAAAACCGATGAGATCTGTTTATGTATCGACTTCAGAAATTTGAATAAGGTGTCCTTAAAACACAATTATCTGCTGCCAAAAATGGACCACATATTGTAGTGAGTAGTTGGAGCATCAAGGATGTCACTACTTGACGGCTATTCAGGATATAATCAAATTCTAGTGCATGAAGATGATCGTGACAAAACCGCGTTCACCACTCCATGGGGAACATTTCATTATGCAAAGATGTCGTTTGGTTTGAAAAATGCAGGTGCCACTTTTCAGCGTGCAATGGACATGGCTTTCCCCAATGAGAAAGATGTATTTTTGGTTGTTTACCTTGATGATTTAACTTTGTTTTAAAATTATGATGAAGAACATTTATATCATTTGAAAATTGTCTTCCAAAAGTGCAGAAAATATGGCATTTCACTGAATCCGAAAAAGAGTCTTTTCGCCATGGATGAAGGTAAGCTTCTTGGCCACATCATATCTAAAGATGGCATTCGTGTTGACCCTGCACGTGTTGAAGCCATTCAGCAAATTGAACAGCCCCGAAACAAGAAAGAAATACAATTCTTTAATGGTAAACTGAATTTTCTGCGTCGCTTCATTCCAAATCTGGCGGAGCATCTTAGAGAAATCACGAGCATGTTGAAAAAGGACAGTCAGGTAAAGTGGACCGAAGAGGCAGTAAAATCATTCAATTTAGTGAAATTAGCTCTTTCTTCAGCTCCTACTTTGATCAGCCCAGACTACACGCAGGATTTTATTTTGTTCTCATTTGCTTCTGAGCACACTTTGGCAGCTGTATTAATGCAGAAAAGGGAAGGAGTTGAAAAGCCCATTGCTTTTTTCAGTCGGATTATAAGAGACAGAGCGTTGAAATATAACATCATTGAGAAGCAAGCACTTGCGCTTGTAAAGGCCTTGAATGATTTCCGTGTGTATATATTGCATTCTCATACTCTAGCCTATGTCCCTAATGCAGCAGTTAAAGATATTTTATTATAGGCAGATCCAAAAGGTAGGCGGGGTAAGCGGATTGCTGTGTTGTTAGAGTATGATGTGGAGATTAAACCAACTAAGCTAATCAAAGGACAAGGACTCGCCAAGTTAATGGCTTAAACGAATTTGCAAGTTCTAGATATAAATTTGATTGTTGTCATGTCTGATGAAGATGAGGAGAATTCATCAGTTCATGTATCTGAAATGTTTCTCTCCTCTCCTTGGTATGCTGACATTTTATATGTACTTCAGAATTTGTCTTCACCTCTCGGAATGCCTAGAAATAAGAGCAGAACATTGAAATTGAAAGCTGCAAAATTCTGCATACTAGACTCAGCATTGTTTTGGAAAGACCCTGGTGGAATGTTATTGAATTGTTTGGTAGAGGAAGAAGCCAAAAGAGTTGTGGAAGACTTTCATAGAGGCAACTGTGGAGGCCATCTGTTTTGGAAAACCACAGCGAACAAGATTCTAATGGCAGGCTATTATTTTCCTTCATTGTTTTCAGATGTATATAAAGCTGTTAAAAATTGTCACGAATGCCAAATTTTTTAAGGGAAGCAGAAACTACAGCCATTGCCTCTCAAACCAATTGAGGTCAGCGCACCATTTCAGCAGTGGGGCTTGGATTTCATCGGGGAAATCCATCCGGCATCATCAGGACAGCATATATGGATATTGACTGCAACGGACTACTTCACAAAATGGATTGAAGTGATTCCTACTCGACAAGCTACAGATGCGGTAATTATCTCTTTTCTTGAAACTAATATTTTGTCACGTTTTGGGTGTCCTAGTAAGCTAATCACAAATAATGCAGCGGCATTCAATTCAAAAAGAATGGTTGAGTTTTTTTATAAGTACAATATCATCTTGGGACATTCAACCGCATACCATCCTCAAGGAAATGGATTGGCGGAGTCATCTAATAAATCTTTGGTTAATATCATTAAGAAATTGCTGGAAATCAATAAAAAGGGATGGCACAAGAAGTTAGTAAATGCACTATGGGCTAATAGGGTGAGTCAAAAAAAGTCTATTGGCATGTCACCTTTCGAGCTCGTGTACAAGACAGACATGGTTTTTCCTACTTCTCTTGTTGTCCCGGTAGTCAAATTGCTTCAGGAAGCCGGTAGTGAGGAAGATCCTATGCAGAGAAGGATTAATCAGATGATCCATTTACAGCAGACACAGGAGGAGGTATTTCAAAACACTTGCAAGTTGCAGGAGCGCATCAAAAAGATTTATGTCCGGAAGGCAAAAGCGGACACATTTCAGCTAGATGAGATAGTTTTAAGGTGGGATGCTCGGCATGAAGACAAAGGAAAGCATGGCAAATTTGAAAATTTATGGAAGGGTCCTTACAAGATTGCAGCATCTCGTGGCCAAAACGCTTTCCTTCTCAAAGAAATGAATGGAGATGATTGTCCTGGAGGGCCGATCAATGGTCGGCTGCTAAAACGATACCATTTCTAAGTATTTTCTGCCTCATTTCATCATCATTGTATATATCGTTTTACTTCTGCTCTATTGCATATATGTACTGAGCTTACATCTTCAGTCTGGGGCCCGTAGTGAAGGCTATAATTCTAGAGATGAAGATTAGTTGATTTGAGATTTGTCGAGTTAGTCTTGTCAGTCCTTTCAGTCTTTAAAATCGAGTCAGTTTAGGTCAGAGTTGTGTTCAGTTTTCAGTCAAATCTGCAGTAAATAAATGTGTCAAAGTTTCGTGTTAATTGTTGAAATAATGACTCCATCGCCCAATGGATAAGGTACTGGTCTGCTCTCCCAGAGATCTGTCGTTCTTGGCGTCTCCAAGGAGCCACCATCCCCATTGGAGCCAATGTTAGAGTCGGTCCTTACAGACCTCCGTCAGAGATATTTTCGCTTTTTGCATATCATTTTTAGGTGTCTCGCTTGTTCCACTTCGTTGCATTTCGCTAGGGACATGCCATTGACTGACGAGGGGGTCTGGTTGTCTTGTGTTCCCTCATGTTTGTCCCTGCAGGGTTAGTAAAAATCTCTCTAAAAATACAAGTACATAGTCATTTTCTTCATTGTCATACATGATTAGTTTTGTTAAAAAGGGTCTTTATTCCTAGAGTCTAGGGTTTTGAGTCTCATGCATACACATACTAAAACACTGTAGGCCATGAGGTAGGTTTCAAAAGATTATCATTTAATATGTTTCCTCAGAAAGAATTTAAAAACATTTTTAGTCCAAAACTCTGTTTTGGAACTAAAAATTGTCATTGTAAATAATTGTATTTGTTTTATCTCAAAAAGTTTCAGAGCAAGTCTCTGATCTTCTCCTAAGCCAAAATGCTAGATCCCTGCAAAAAATCAACAAAAGATCATCAGTCCAAACCTCAGAAAAGCATGAGAAAATCAAAAAGCGTTGTTGTATTAAAAGACCAAAAGTGAAAAGTGCCCAAACCTTACAAAGTGGGTTTTTGAATCAATTTAAATCAAATTAGATATTTTGTTTGTATATAAGGTGAAAACAAGTCTATTTGTTCACCAAATATCAAAGCAAGAGTGTGTTCAAGTATTGGAGGGCGAAAAACTAGTTTACAAACCCATGGACAGAGTTTTAGGTGTGCGCTGCGCATAGGAAGTGTGCGTTGCGCATTGGGTGGTGCGCTGCACATTGGGCAGTTTGAGCCAGTGCAAATTTACAAAGGCGCTGCGCATAGGAGTATGCGCTGCGCATTGGATCTCAGCCACAGAAAAACCAGTGTATGCGCACAGAACTCAACCAAACTCACTCCAAGCTTGCAAATAGGTATGTTATTGCTGCCTATTAATGTTAGGGTGTTTTATACATGTTTCAAAGAAGGGATTTGATGTAAAGGGGTTTTGGGAAAATGAAACCCTAGGTTCATAACTAAGGCATCCCTTAAGTTATCTTAAACTATGTGGGTGGTTTAGTAAGATGTCTCTCATCCTTCATTGATGACAAAAACAACTCCTTACTCATTTGTGCACCCTAGTCTAACATTCCAAAGAGCACATATTGTATTTTGCTCATTTGACAAAAGGGGACTGTTTTTGTAAATTCATTGAAAACATAGCATTGTTAAATATGGCATGGTTTGTTTGATGCTGTGGCAAAATTACTAAATTTTTTAGTATACATTGAAAATTGACTCCATCACATTTGTATTACTATATATATCATAGACATCTTGACACCAAAGCCATGTCAGACACGGAGTCAGAGTATGAACAGCAGTATGATAGTGACTCTACAGCAAAGGGTAATGTGCCAAGAAGGTCTCACAGAGGAGGCAAAGGTGGTAAGCCTCTCAGGGAAGAGCCTACTTCTTTGGCTCAATTGCAAGCTTGCCCACTTGCAATGGATTGTTTTCGCCGTCAGTCATGCTATCGCTATTGTGAATTAATTTCACACTTCCAGCATCATTGTGAGCTAGCTCGTTTGTTCATTCTACATTTACATGATGGCCATGTAAACCTTGCCGGAGTTGATTTCATTTTGTCACAAGAGATTATTGCAGAGGCCACTGGGATACCAAATGTAGGAGAGCAATGGAATAAAAGTCAGAAGTTAGAGAAATCCTACTATCAGCCATACATCAAACCTGGATATATGAAGCATTTGAGCAGGGTTTTTCCTTTCCACTACCTGAATGATCAATTTTCACCTTTGATGAAACTTATCATTCGGTATTTCAGTTGTGAGGGCAGATTCTCCCGTCTTTATGCGTACCATGTCCATTTGTTGATGCATTTTACAAGGGTACATATGATGAACATTCCATACTTCATGTTTCGCAACATAGAGAAGATGGTGCCTCTTGTACAAAGGAAGACCCCAGCACAACAGCATAACAGTATTTATCATTATGCCTTGATCAAGATCATGGTGGTTCATCAGTTGGCATAGTAGGGCATTACTTGGGAAGATTTTATTTCCCGTGACTTCTTCACAACGTCTCAGCCACCTCCAGAGATGGTTCATGATGATGGAGGGCCTTCACAGTAGTTTGACATCCCTGAGACCGAGCATGTCAATGCTCCAGTGTATGTGACATATCAGCGAGGCCACAGGGTCTTATTTGCATCTGCATGACGAGTATTATCTCCACCCGGGGTGGAAGGGGTCTCGTTGACTTCATCAGCACAGCGAGTATTATCTCCACATCATGTGGAAGGGGTCTCGCCTTCTTCTTCGGCACAGGTACGGATCCAGGATAGGGGAAAGAGGCCCATGTTTGATGAGGGTCCTTCAGGAGCTCAGGACACGGATATCATTGATGTCGATGCGAGCTCTCCTAGCTCGGAGCTAAAGGAGATCATCCAAGAGCAAAGGGCCGAGAATGAGTCACTGTAAAAGAAATTGCAGATGGCTAAGTGGGTGATCAACTACTTAGAGCAGCGCAACAAACAGCTGGAAGATGAACATACACTTTATGAGCTGCGGCAAATCCGGGAAGACCGAGAATTGGCCCGAAAGAGACCCGGTGATTTGACATCGATTGATCGAGATTCCATGCTCATCTGGGTGAACACTCATTTGGAAAAGTTGTTGGCAAAGGAAAACAGGGACAAGGACATGCTTCGTCATATGAAAACTCACTATTGGGCTCGCATGCATGTTTGCAAAGCGAAAATGAAGATCCTAAAGAGACGATTGAACAAGGCACTAAAACGGCGAAAGAGGTCGGATCCACTTCTAGTTTTGGCCCAAGCTTCACTAGCTGAGCATAACACATGATGGAGGGTCTTCACTCCGAATTTGAGAAAATTCGGAGAAATTTTTGTGATTTTGAAATTTTTGGCTTGCAAAACAAGTTTTTTGGTTGAACGCGCAGCGCGCTGCGCGCGGCCCTGAAGATTGGGAGGTCCAAATGACAAATGTCTTGTATTTTTGGATTTTTCATGAAGAATTAAAGATGCTCAGCTATTTCTGAAGCATTTCATCGAGATCTGGATGGTCAAAAGGTCCAAAAACATCATGAAAACCACCTTGCTGCCACCTTTTGCCACAGCAGGGAGTACCTCTGGGCGAATTTATTTTTGAGGGGGAGAATGAGCTCCAAATTGGAAAATTATACTCGGGTTGGACAGTAGACATCCAGGGCTTTCCAACTAGCTATTGTGAGCTCAATTTGGGTGTCGGGAAGTGCCTCAAAATCAGCTGGAAAAGTGCGCTGCGCATAGAGGATTTTGGCCAATTTTTCACCTTCAGCTCAGGGGCTAGTTTTCACCAGTTTCAGTATTTGATGTAATTTTTGACCCAACATGATATAATTTGATGTATTTAACGTAACATGGCACTTATCTACCTTCTTCTAGATGATTCATTCACAAATTAGCAAGAAATTAATGTAATGAATCAGTTTCCTTCTTTTTAGAGGCAGGTTGTTTGGTCATCTAGATTCTTGCTCCATGTTTAGAATTTGTTCAAACTGCTGCTAGAAGGAGGAGCTCGACCCCTAGAGGTTAGGGAATGAGGATAGCTTGGTCTATATATGTAAATTTTCATTCTGTAGCAGAGGTTGGACTCTTGGGAATAGCTTGACACTTTTGTACATATTTTATCTGCATTTTTGGCAAATGAAAGACCAGGGTTTTGCAGCACTATTTGGGATTCATGTGGATTTATGTGTTGATGGTGTGCTTATTTCAGTATTTTTAAGTTGTTTACATGTATCGCTTTCCTTTTCTAATCTTCTTCAATTGAAAAAATGAAGTGTTAAGGTAGAATCCATAATTTTTCTATGCTTTGCCTTTAAGTTTGTTCAATTTTCCATGTTTTCATCTGTTTATGGAGAATCCTTGAAATTTTATTGCTCTCCTTAACCTCTCACCAGTCAGACCTATCCATTCAATCTCTTTAAAGGCATCAAAACAAATCACCCATCTTTCCCAAAGTAGACCTCTGCAAAAACTGTGCCTCATCCCCGCACCCAAAATTGCCTTTCCCTCGAATTCAACAAAACTTCAAAAAATCAATTTCAAATTCCTTGTATTTCATACCTAGCCTAAAATTAGTTATCAAATTAGTCATCTCGACCTCATTTATTACCTTTTGCCGAGATTGACTCAGAGAGAGCCCTCTCCTTTCCTCGTAGGGCTAGCTTTGAGGCTGAGCGTGGTTTGATGTGGCCTCGAGTTTTACCTTATTTCAGCCTAAGGTAGATTTGAGCGCTAACACAAACTTTATGGGGTATACATCTGGCTGAAACAAAGACCTCTAAACAATCATGCTCCATACTCAACACACCATCTTTTACATTTTATAATATTATTTTCTTTTGTTTCTTACTTGTGTCCATGATATGCTTTTAAATTTATTTTTTACCTACATCAACCTTTGGGGCAACATTTCTAGGCCTGACCCAAACATGTGGACGAGGGAAGGGGGTGTACCAAAGTCTTGTGGATCCAGTGGTCATGTGGACCCAGAGAGGGAAGATTATGCAATAACACTTGTAATGTGCAGAGGGGAGTGAAAAATATGAAATGGGAAAATGGGACCACTTTACCAAAATCGATGTTTCCCAAGCAATACCCTTCCTGAAGCTATAGGCCAATAGGTAAGGTACCACTAGACTAGGATTGAGGATTAACCCCCATTTAAGGTGAGGGAAAAATATTACAGTCAAAATACTTCCTTCTTCCAAGTCACCTAATAATCCATGCCTAAAGTGCACAAGTAAAAATAAGCATAAGCACCTACTTGAACAATAAATAACATACCTTTAATATTGGATGGCCCACCTCAAAAGTACGCTCTCAACAGATTAGTGAGGGGACATATGACTGGCTCAGGGAGCAGAGATAAAATGGCACAATATATTGGTTACACTGGTGGTTGTCGGGGATTGTTAGTTGTCAGTTGAAGACAAATTTAGGATAACAATCCTCGTAGGAGAGCTAAACAAAGTTAGAAAGGAAGAGCCAGAGGAACAAACAAAATCATAAACAAAGGCAAAAATAGAAGAAAAGACAAAGGTAAAGGCAAAGGTAAAAAATGAGCTAGAAATATTTGAAACAAAGTTGGTTGAAATTCATTTAGCATAATTAAAGGTTCATACCTCCTCGTGTTATTAGAACTATAAGAATTGGTTGAACTTCATTTAGCAGAAACAGAGGTTCACACCTCTTCTTATTGTTGGAACTACAAGAAAATCAAATCCATGAAGAAGAAACAAGTGAATGGAAATATCTAGTAGGGATAGCTACATCATGCATAACTTGGGATGTTGGAAAGACCATTAGGGAAATTAAAGAAGAAAAGAAGAAAAAAGAAAATGAATAGGTTGCTTAGAGGATGAGCAATAGTTTTAGTGGGGGGTATGATGGGCCTCCCAATTAGATACAAATTAAGGCTCATCTAACCTTTCCTAGGCACATTTAACCTCTCCTTCGGCACTTAATAATGTATTTCTCAGCTTTAATAAGTTATTAGGAAGGTGTTGATGGTGTTGTTCTCCCTGATATGAAGTCCCAACTAGATCTCACATTATTTGGGATAGGATCCCCTTTCTATCCCATTTGGGAATTTGGCCTAGCCACCACTATATTGATCTTAAAGATTAACCTTGGATGCAATCAATGCACAAGATAGCATGCACATAAATTTGAGATAATAAAGTGAGTTAGTTTTTTGAAACACCAATTTTAATGTATACAAAGTGATGAGCCTCCATATTGCAACAAGAATGCTACAACTCCCAAGGCCAGCAACTTTAATTATCAACACTGGGTTCGTACAAACTTAAGAGATATCAGAACTATATGTACAGCATACAATGTGTCCTTCCCTTTTTTATCTAATGTAATGGAGTGAATTTCATGAAATAAAATCCTAAACTAATTGCAAAGAGGGAACTGTTATTCTATTTGCAAGAATTGGGAATGATACTTGCTCAACTTGTAAATGCTAACTAATCAATTCATGAAAGGAAAAAAGTTATTCTACTTGCAAACAGAAAGCTATTTTATCTTACATAATTCATCAAAATACCAATCAGAATTCCATGTACCATCTACCTACTTCACACTTGCTTGTAAATCAGTAACCTACTTGCATCATACTTGTGATAAAGAAACTAAGTCTACTCTGTTTTTCCAGTGAATTAAAGGAAGGGTTGCAGTGGCTTAAGAGCTTCCCCTAATCATAAAATAATAGTTTGGGGTCATTATTCATCTAGAATAAGTCATAGCTTTAGTGGGGATCAAAATTGATGAAGGAAATTGGTGTTATAGGTTTCCTACAGGAAGGGATAGGTTTGCTATAAGGAGTTGCATGTTTGCTACAGGAAGAGATGACTCACTGAATGACCAAGGAAACCAAATGAAAATGGGATGTGACAAAAAAATTATTGATTAGGATTTCTTAGGTCTCCATTCCAAGTGGAATCACTCCAAAATACCCTTGTTCACACTTGCTAAAAAATAGCAAAAAATTACTAGTCTAAAATTTGGAAATTCAAGAACTAGTGAGCTAGTTAACCTATCAAATGCCTAACCTAATCAAGTGAAAATGCAATAGGGTGAATTTTGTTATTAAATTGATTTTTTTTATGATCTAATGTGAGTGGAATAAAATCAAGTGAATCTCATTAGCATGTTCTAAAAAATAGCAAAAAGGTTACTACTATTTTCTACAAGGGACTTCCAAAAATTTTAGATTTGTGAACAAGTAAACCAATTCAAGTAGCTCAATGATGAATTTGACCTTCAAAATCTATTACAAGTATTAAATCATGATTGTGAATCTATAAAAATAACCTCCAAAATAACTCACTTCAACCATTTAACCCAATCCTACAACAAAAAATTGTCAATACTAAATGCAGAAATAGGAAAAACAAGAATAAGAGGTGCATGTGAATAAGAAGTGAAAAGAAGAAAATAAAATTATACAAAAGGTTTTTGAGGATCCTGGACCCAAGGATACTCAGATTATTATGAAGGATACCAAAATTTATAAGCTAAAAGTGGCACCAAACTTCATTATTTGAATCAATCCAATTACATCCCTGCTAGAAATGAAAGTGGAGCTCCAAAAATACAGGTTTTCTCCATAAGAAGAATAAGAAAAACATGCCTATAGAGGAAAATTTGAATTGGTACTTATACAAGATGATGAGGAATCATTCTCATTGAAAGGATTAATATTTCCCCTCCAAAATCCCTCAAATAGTGGATCTGCTTCCCAACAATAGGAATTTGCATTAAATGACAGGGAACACATTCCTGGATTTTCTCAATCATTGGAGCTCCATAATTTGTGCAATAATTTCATAATATCCTATTGATTTATTATCCAATCTTGATCCTCCTGTAGTAGGGAGCAAGTCCCTAGATTATCTCCTCCCCCATATCTCCATAATCTGCCCAATATTCTCACTAATCTACAAAAATAAATAATATTAGGCACAAATATGAAATTATCTTTAAACCTTCCTAATGAACATATTAAAGCTAAGAAAAACATTATTAAGTGTAGAATGAGAGGTTTAAAATATTCTTCATGTGCCTAAGAAAGGTTATATGGGCCTTAATATGTGTCTAATTTAAAGGCCCATCACAAAGTACTTTCACGTCTCCCTGAAAAAAGAGAGTGGGCCTTTAGAAGAAAAGTAATAGTAATATCCTAATAAAGACACACATGAACATAGAGATAAATATTAGTTAACATGCAAAATAGTTCACAAAGTAGCAATGATCATGGAAGCAAGTAAGAACACACATTCAACAATATATATACCAAAGCTAAATAAATATTTCATTTTCTTTTGTACATATGAATACAACATATATTGTAAACATTAAAACAATAGTCTTACAACATCCACGATACATGCATGAAAGTGTGTTGGCTCTGAGAGCTTCATAATATTAAGTGAATGTTCCAAGTACACTATTACAGTGATGCAACACTATCCCCAATAGCGGAACATGGAGCCACCACTTGCTCCTCCAAAGAATGATATTCTCTCTTATGTTAAAATATAGAAGTTAAGGCTATGAATCTAAAAGTACAAGCCCTTTGCTTGAGTTATGAGGGTTTAATTATAACAATTGAGGTGACCTTTCACCTCTCTTTGTGACTCTTGAGATCCCTCATGACTCTTGAGCTCCATATCACTCTTGAGTTCCTCTATGTCCTTTGGACTACTAATGACTCTTCACATTCCTCATGTGACTCTTGGACTTCCACTTACATGTTTTACATTTTCTCATTATTTTCAAAATACAAAATTATAATTGACAAAAATGTGGTCATAGCCATGAGAAAACTAATACATCATGTTCAAAGTTAAGGAAATTGTAACTTGCCGACTATGACATGTAGCTCCATTGTAATATGTTGGTACCAAGATTTATACTATGTTGTTTATGTATCCAATCATTAGCAGTAGATATAGATTATATCCGATCTTACCGTCCAACACATCTTGATATATAGTCTTGGATCTTGTTTGAATGATGTAGCACAATATGGTTAACTTCAATGTATCTTGATTGGCTCAGCTACATATTGCAGAACATAGTCTTTTGTCACCTATAGTTCATCCTGAGTGGTCACCTATCTAATATTGTTCAAAATCTCTTTTAACTCCTTCCCTATAGCATTCCTAATTTTCACTTCTAGAAATGCACCAACATAAGGTATTTTGATCATTCTCACTAAGGCATCGAATGCATGGTACAGTCATAAATATGTTGATATTGTGTTGGTTACAAAATTATCAAGCTTCTCATGGACTTGTATAAACATTCTTATCTCTTCTCTATCCATTTCAACATCATGCCTTTCTTTCCTAACCAACGATGTAGGAACATTCAAATATTTAGCACCCCATTCTTGGATCGCATCTATGGTTTCATAAGTTGTCTTCAAGACTTTCACATTCTCTCACAATCCTTTATGTACTTCATGAAATGGCACCATCACCTTATGTAGATTGATCATATCCTAATCCAATTCCTTCATGGTGTCTTCCATTGGCTTGAGTTCTTCATGTAAATATTCTTGTAATGGAACTCTGCTACCATTGGTGGAAAACATCCTCTGATATTAGCAATGAGATGACCAATATGTTTCTTCATAGTAGGAAATTCTTTCTCTAACTACTCATTCCTTATCATCAAGAAATTTTATTCTTTTGTTTGGAAACTGCAAAAGTTACATTGCCTGAAACAATTGCTCTAGGATTTTTCCTGGTGTTTGACACAATCACTTTTTTTTTAATGTAAATAGGATGATTAGGATCATTGGGGAAGTATCTATGTCTTTCTTGCATATTCTTGTTCTTCAACTCATCAAAGGTGAAGTTAGAAATATCCATGACCTTATAATCAGGTGGAGGAAGGATCCCCATTTCACTTAATGGGATATGGACACCAGTCAAAGGAGGTGTGGGATGGATGCTTGGTTGTTCTATGATCGGCTTAACATCTACTGCATGGTCATCCTCTTCTTATTCTTCTTTTGCATTCTAGGCCTATAAATCTTCATCCAAATTTCTTACAAACTCTTCCTCTTGTTTCCTCTTGTTTTCTTCCTCTGCTAACAACATTTGTTGTTCATCTTCTTCCATTTGCTTCCTTAATGCTTCTTCATGTTGCTTCATTTGTGCTTCCTCTTATTTTCTCTTCTTCAATTCTTCCTTTCACTTATGCATGTCTTCTTGCTTCGTATTTTCCTATTCTTCTTTTGTTTATGTTCTTCCTACTTGAGCTCTTCTTCTCATTTACGCTCCTCTTCCTGCTGCCTTTTCCTTACTTCTTCCCATTCCTTCCCTTTCTTTTATGCTTCAAATTCCCCCTTGGTATGTGGATCGTCTTTAAAATCATGCTTCTCTCCTCTTTAGGATCATGTCTCAACTTCCTCTTTGGCCGAACATCAACTTGAGGGACAGCTTCTTATTGGGACCCTTCTTGATCAGTATCTAATACATGATATCTATGATAAGGTTCTTCCTCATCACCCACTCGAGTTACTCTAGAAGCGTTATACCAATTCTTAATCTTCTCCTCATCTTCCCAAGGGTCAGAAACTTATGGCCAACTAAAATGTAGTTGTGCACTATGTCGCTTGTATACTCCACTAGGGTCATATCGATGAAATCTCATCTCTCCAAATATGAGGTGACTAAGTTTTGCAAGCTCTACTTTTTCTGCCTTCAGACTCTTTAGCTCATATGACCCTACTTGTAGAGGGAAGGTTGTTAAAGGTGACTTCTTCTTCTACTACAACTGTTGTGACAATCCTTAGCATAGTTGATAACAAATCTCCTACATGACTACCTTGTCAGTCACATACTTTGGTAAAAGTTGTGGTGTCTTATAGGATTTGAAGACTATAATATATGTCCCCTGAGAAGAAGCAAACCAATCTACAACTTCAATAATATTTTCTTTGGCCTTGTCAGTCATGCAGGGTGCCTTGAATTCAAATCTCATTTGATAAAGCATGGAAAAGAAATGCTTGGCTATCTTGTCATATACTCCCATATAATTGATCACTTTTGAAAGTAGTTTACAATGGATGTTAACAGAGGATTATTGTTGGGTCCATTTCCACTCTAGACCTGGAAACTCATTTCTAATACATATTCCATCAAGCAGATATGTGGGTATCTAGAACTTGTTTTTCTCACTTTATGTAACATTTTTCGTCTTAAACAAATTTATGTGTAGTTGTTGGGCTAAGATGACCGGTTGAATATTTTTCCTTCTGAAACAACTAGGTTGAGCTTATAAATCCAACCTTCTTCAAATAATGCAGTGCTCTTGTGACCATACAATCTATAGCACATATCCATTAGGTATTGATATAATTTCCTTAGTGATTTTCTCCTATAGATTCCCTCAACCTTCTAGAAAAAATTTCTTGGTTCCTGCCATCATGTCTTAAGAATATCCTTTGTACTTGGATGAGACCAAACTACATAGAACCTTGAATTCAAGTACTCCTCTTGAATCATAAACTTGTAATATGAGTGGAGTTAAAACGTAGCGAGCTCTTGCCCACTTGTACTGCTAAGAATCATGTTCTTAAGGTCTAGATTCAAACAAATGTCTGTTACTTGGGGCATGTTATTTCCAAGGAAGGTATAGTAGTGGATCCATAAAATATCAGAGTTATCATGGAATGGAAAACTCCTAGTAACGCGGATGAGATCATATCAGTTATGGGGTTAGCAGGTTATTGCAGAAGCTTCATAAGGAACTTCTCATAGATAGTCAATCCTACTACTTCCTTGCAGCAAAAAGGGAAGAAGTTTGAATAGACAAAGTAATGTGCAACTAATTTTGAGTAGTTGAAGTAGTTGCTTACAAAAGCTCTTATTCTAAATATTGTAGATCCAAATAAATAAAAAATTGGTATGCACAAATGCTTGCAAGAGAGGATTTGGTGGGGTTTTGATGTAGGAAGGACATGTAGTATGCCATGAGTCAAGTAAATTGAATGAGCAGAGTAGAAATACGTGACACATGATCTTGAGTTGGTAGTTATCATCCATGCATTGAATATGTGGAGACATTACCTTCTTGGCAGGAGGTTCATCTTGATGATTGATCACAATAGATTGAGATACTTATTTGACCAACCTAATCTAAATTCCAATCAAGCTAGTTGGTTGGCTATGATTAGTGAGTTTGCCTTCGAGATGAGGTACATTAAGGGAAAAGAGAATAGGGTTGCAGATGCTCTTAGAAGAAGAGTACAGGTAAATCATATTGGAGCTATGAGTTCATATCGGACTGACTTACAGGATCATATCTTAAAGGCAGGACATCAGGGTGACATGTACCAACATCTTAAGAATAGGTTACAGCAGCAAGGTACAGTGAACCGGATGTGGATTATCATCTTACGACTAATGGTTTGGTAAAATTTAAGTACAGGATCTATGTGCCAGACAATAGTGAGCTCAAGAACATTATCTTGCAAGAATTTCATGTCAAGTTGTATTCAGGTCACCTGGGATATCAGAAGACATTGACAGCAATGAAAAAGTTGTACCATTGGCCAAACTTGAAGAAAGAGGTCATAGAGTTCATTGTGAGGTGCTTGGATTGTCAACAGGTAAAAGAAAAGTGCAATAATCTAGGTGGTTTATTACAGCCGATTATGATCCTAGAGTGGAAATGGGAGGTCATTTCCATGGACTTAATTATAGGTTTTCCAAGGACATCTATACAGCATGATTCCATTATGGTTGTGGTTAACAAGTTGAAAAGGTAGCTCACTTCATTCCAATGAAGTCGGCGAATTCAGCTAGTGATGTAGCATAGGTCTTCATCAGGGAGATAATGAGGTTACATGGTATTCCTAGGAAGATTGTGTCAAACAAGGATGCCAAGTTCACTTCAAGATTTTGGAAGGAGTTGTTTGTATGTTTGCATACATAGTTGGCCTTTAGTACAACTGATCATCTATAGAAAGATGGATAAATAGAGAGGGTCAACAAGATTCTTGAGGACATGTTGAGAGTGTATATTATGCATGCGTTCGAAGGTGGGAGGCATATATTCCACTAGTGGAGTTTGCATATAAAAAATGAGTATCAGGCATCTTTGAATATGATTATGTTTGAAGCACTTTATGGGTGGAGTTGTAATACTCCTATCAGTTGGAGTGATCCAGTGAACAGGGTATTGGTTGGACCAGAGATGTTGATAGAGATGAAACAACAAATGCGGGTTAGAAAGAAGAATTCAAGGGTATAACAGTATAAACAGAAGAGTTATACAGATCAACATAGGGTGTTTAAGTATTTTTGGGTTGGAGAACATGTGTACTTGCACATCAAGCCTAAGAAGAGCTCCTTGAGGATTGGATCATGTGCCAAATTAGCACCTTGGTATTGCAAGCCTTTCAAGATTCTTGAGAGGATTGGACCATCAGCCTACCAACTTGAATTGTCTCTGTCAATGGAATTCCATGATGTTTTCCATGTTTCATTACTTAGAAGTATGTGAAAGATGTTTATAATGTGATTGACTTGTCTGTATTTCATGTGGAACCAAAAGGATAATTATATACAAAACCTCAGTGCATTTTGCAACGAAAGTACTCATGCTCCATAACCGAGCAAGTTAAAGTGTAGTGAAAGCACTTTTGGGCTCGGTGAGTCTACATGGGAGATGGTTGATCAGATGCGAGCAATATGTCCTTATCTATTTGTTGGTTGAGTAGATGTGTTTTGATATATGTTTTGATGTTGTGTTTTGGTTATGTCTATATATGCATATGTATGATGTAAATATCACATCAAGTTGTGTTATAAAGCCCCAATAAGCAGTACGGTGTTCATGATATGTTGGTTATGTCTTAAGTAGTATGATATGATGTAAATGATGTATCGAGTTGTGTTATAAAGTTCCATGAGCAGTAGGTGTTTTGTTGGTTTATAAGTGTCATTGAACATTGAGGACAGTGTTCCCCCAAGGGGGAGGTGTTTGAAGCAACCCCTGGTTTATTTCATATGTAAATAAAATAAGACCAAGGCCATGGGACACATTTTCCAAGTTGAATATAGGGTAAAAACATAGTGATGGGGATCACTTGTGATTAATAAATGGCTATGGAAATTGACAAAGGCAAAGTGGAATTTATTGGCATTTATTTACGAAAATAATGGAAAATAAGAGACAAGGAAGATGAAAGGTCACAAAATTTCATGAGGAGGAAATTGAAGGAAATTTCAGGAAAAAGGAAGAGAATAGAGGCCCTAATGATAAAAAGGATTTTGAGTATTTGTTCACAACTTTTGTTGGTTTAGCTTTTGACAATTCAGTTTTGGAGCTCTCTCTCTATTCTCTCTCTCATACTCTTGCACAGTTAGAGGAATCTTGGAGCATGCTTGGAGCACTCTAATTTGCATTGTATTTGGAGGAAGGAGGTAAAGGAAAATCAGAAAAGTGCAAGGGGTAGTGGGATCAGCAGCTACAATGGAATTACTTTGCAAGTGCCAAGTTGCATGTATGATTTCCTTCCTAATTTTGGAATGCATGGTATATGCATGTGGATATTTGGTTATAATTTGTCCTTGGCATGGAGGATTTCCTATATTGGAAGTGGTTTTTCCTAGCCTTTCCATCACCTAGATATTCATGGTGTTGTGGGTTTTCTACTTATTATTTCTGATTGGTGTTTAGATTCCTTATGGTTGTGGGTTAATTTACTATTTCCTGGAGCCTTTGGTTGAAACAAATGCTCTAGAGCCCTGGAATAGCTTGGGTTGAGTTACAATTCCTGGAGACTTGGTTGGAAAAAAAATCTGGAGCCCTTGGTGGGTTGAGTTACTAGTCCTCGAGCCTTGATTGGAAAAACACTCTAGAGCCCTAGAAGGTTGTGGGTTGAGTTATTAGTTCCTCAAGTTATGGTTGGGACAAATGCCCTAGAGCCCTGGACATCTTAGGTAGAGACCAAATTGGTTGGTGTTAGTGATGTCCAACCGTGAGGTGAAATCACTGGTAGAGGGTTGAGGTGGCTTGGCCTCTGGAATCCCTGGTTTGGTTTTTCTTGGTCTTGTTAGTGTCTTATAATATAGTAGTAAAAAACAAGTTTTGTCTTTTCAATTTATTTTTGTAAATGTGTAAAGGTTTTGCTATGATCTCTTATATGTCAAGATATTGATCTTTGTAAATAATGTAAGATTTCATTATTGATGTAATTATGTTAGTGTGTGAAATATGATGTAAAGATAGTTATGGGTTTCCTAAATATTGAGTCAAGTAAGTCTAGGGTCGATGTCTCATACAAGATCATGAGTGAGGTCATAGTGAATCTTGTCTCTCATCATTGGAACAAAGTAGTGGGGTCAGTTTATTCAGTTATGTTGTCAATGTCATCACCTAATTTTTTTCCTCGGTCAGACACCCCAACATCTAGTCAAATATATGCAAGTGGAAATTCTATCTGCTTCTGTTGTGAGGGGTAACTTTCAAGGACAGAGTTTTGTAGCTTGAGCACAAGTATTTAACCAGGTTCCTAACATTGTAGAGTATGTCTTCTACTTGCTCACCATTTTCATAAATCCAGGGAATGGCTAAAAGTATGAGAACCATAGAGTTGTTGCGCTTTTAGACAGTTGCTACATGTTTTGACTGTTTTTGTAATCATTTTCAAAATCAGGTTTTGACCAAATGGAGATGAATTTTGGAAAAATTAAAGAGGTTTTTGTCACATAAGAGATAAATTACAATAAACTCCTTTAGTTTTGTAACAGGTGTCATATATTGGAAGATTAAAATGAATCATTACAGCCTATTTTTTAGATTTCGTTATTTCCTGTTTTAGCCATGATCTTTGGGCGCGGATTCCAAGGAGATGGAGAATAATTTTCGAAAAATAAGAGAGGTTTATCTCAATCACAAGTTCATAACAAAAAAAAACTCATTTGGTTTTGTAACATATATCATGATTCGAGAGATATGATATAATATTTGACCCCTATTTTCCATAAATTTGGTCCTTATTTCCTAGCAGGCAATTTCTAAATCTAATATAAGTGACTCTATCCTTTGGAAATGGTTGAGTTCGACCCCCTAAGTATAGGGATGAGCTAATTGCATATATTTCATGAATTTTAGTGTGAAAAAGGTTGGTTGGTCAAGTTTGCAAAGGAATAACTTTGTGTGCATTGTATTTTATTGATTTTCCTGTGAATGAAAGGACAAAGGCCGAATTTTACAAGGATTCTTGTGTTAGTTGCTTTGGAGACGTGCTTATTGATTTTGTAAGTTATCTTATATATAAATCATGCTTTTAAATGTGCCTTATTTTTTAGTTAAAGAAAGATATTGACTTATAATTTACTTTAAATGGTGTTATGTTTCAATTTGCTAAACATATATGTTTGTTGCTAAAATGATATCTAGAATTCATTAGTTGTTTGATGCTCTATATCTCATTTTCCATTTATCATCCACTCACCCTTATAAAACGATTTTGAATAAAAAAACTCCAAAAATATTGCCTACCTTTCCCTTGTAGAAGATCCCTCTTTCTCTTCATCCTTTCACTGGAAAAGAATCAACTGTTATGACTGTATTACCCAATGGATCTATCTTCTTTCCTGTCAACAAACCTTTAAAATCTATACCCATTTGAGCACCATACCTAGCCTAAGATCTAAGTGACTGAAATTTTAGACAAAGAGAGCCCTCTCTAAAGTTGGAAGGGCTAGATTCCAACTTCCAAGTGGTTTGTGGTTACCTTTGAATTCCTATCCTCATCCTGGAGGAATTATAGAGTGCTATAATAGTGGCGTTGCTGTCGAGGACCGAAATATTCCATCTTCCCCAGGAAAGAACCAATATTTTTTAGATTTGATTACTGACGATGAATAGTGATCAAACACAAGAAGGTTGTGCATTATTCACTGGGGAACTCCATTTCCAAACATTCCAGAGCTCAGAACATCTATGGCGACTTCACTATCCAAAAAAATCGGAGTTTAAAGTGAAAATCCAGTTGCCTATCCAATCAAGATGACAAGGTATGTTGAAGATTCTTTGTCTATTGAAGGTTTTAGATAATATTTTGATATGTTTGATGATGATCAAGTAGAAGAAGCGTTCTCAATTTTTTTACCTGGGTATTTAAGATTAAGCAAATGTTATGAGGAGAAGAGCCATTTTTTAGAATAATTTGTTGAAAAATTTGAGAATATATTGAAGCCTTAGAGATTCAAATTCAAGCCCACAATTCTCAATGTCAAAATCAGCCCTTTGATAACCTTTTCCAGTCGAAACAATACGAGGTAGTTTTTCCCTATGATTTTCATATTAATGAATGTTCTGATTTTGAACTCAAGTTTGACAATGCATAGTTGAAGTTATGGTTTGAAATATTGAAGACATCAGAAAAAATCAGCCATGACAAGCTAGTCATCGAATACCTTGAGGATCATCAAACAAATCATGTCTTTTATGATCGTATAGCTCATCATATGGAATATTTTTCAACTTGTGTTTTTAATCATGTTTTCAATATGGAGACCAGATGCATCATGAGTTGTCACCGCCATTATGTTGTCCAATTTCCATATGGTGCAAGCACAATCAAGCACTCTACTTATTTCAGCAGATACTTGATTGGCTTCACTAACATTTTTATATCATTTGATTTCAGTAGTTATTCCGAAGCTTAGAGTAGGAAATGGTGTGCCAATAAGCTCAACACTCCAAGAATGTTTTGTAGTAGTTTTCAATTTTAGTTTTCAACAGTTTTAAATTTCAGTTTGCAACATGTATAGTTCAGTTTGGATTTCGATTTTGGTTCTCAGACTTGCAGAGAAGGAACGTGTTGCAGGATTGGGAATAGCCCAATGGATCAGGCTACTAGTCTACACTTTTCTTGGTACCTAATAGGGAGGATGTCATCCCCATTGGAGCCAATGTTAGTGTCCTATAATATGGTAGTTAAAAACAAGTTTTGTCTTTTTAATTTATTTTGGTAAATGTGTCAAAAAAAAATTATGATCTCTTAGAGATCAAGCTACTGGTATTTGTAAAAAATGTAAGGTTTCATTATTTATGTAATTATGTTAGAGTGTGTGAAAATGATGTAAAAATGTTATGGATTCCCTAAAGATTGAGTCAAGTAAGTCTAGGGTCGATGTCTCATACAAGATCATGAGTGATTTCATAGTGAGCCTTGTCTTATCATCATTGGAACAAAGTAGTGGGATTAGTTGATTCAATTAGGTTTTCAACGTCATCAACTAACTTTTTTACTCGGTCAAAGACCCCAACCTCTAGTCAAACATATGTATGTGGAAATTCGTTGCACTTCTGTTGTGAGGGGTAACTTTCAAGGACAGAGGTGTGTAGCTTGAGAACAGGTTTTTAAACAGGTTCCTAACATTGTAGAGGATGTATTCTACCTGCTCAACACTTTTAGAAATCCAGGGAATGACTAGAAGTATGAGAACCATGGATTTGTTGCACGTTTGGACAAATGTTGTGTTTTTTTACTATTTTTGCCATCATTTTCATAATAGGTTTCTGACCAAATGGAGATGAATTTTGAAAAAATTAAAGAGATTTTTGTCACACATGATCTAAATTATAATAACCATCTTTAGTTTTGTAACAAACATCATATATTAGAAGATTCAAATGAATCATTATAGCCTATTGTTTAGATTTCGTTATTTCATGTTTTAGTCATGGTCTTTGGGCATGAATTCCGAGGAGATGGAGAAGAATTTCCGAAAACTGAGAGAAATTTATCTCAATAACAAGTATATAAAAAAAAATTCCTTCGGTTTTCTAATAGCTATCATGATTCGAGAGATATGGTCTAATCTTTGACCCCTATTGTCCAAAAATTTGGTCCCCATTTCCTAACAGGCAGTTTCCAAGTTTAATGTAACTGAGTCTATCTTGGGAAGTGGTTGAGCTCGACCCCCTAAGTTTGAGAATGATATAATTGTATATATTTCATGAATTTT
Source organism: Pinus taeda (assembly GCA_000404065.3). Lineage (NCBI taxonomy): Eukaryota > Viridiplantae > Streptophyta > Pinopsida > Pinales > Pinaceae > Pinus > Pinus taeda. The sequence continues at coordinate 22,751 of APFE031301821.1, forward strand.
AGTGTGGAAAAGGTTGGTTGGTCAGGTTTGAGAAGGAAGAATTCAGTGTGCATTGTATTTTCTTGATTTTCCAATGAATGAAAGGACAGAGGCTGAATTTTATAGGGATTCCTATGTTAGTTTCTTTGGAGATGTGATTCTTGGTTTTGTAAGTTATCTTATATATAAATAATACTTTGAAATGCATCTTCTTATTTAGTTAAACAAATATATTGACTTGGAATTCACTTTAAATGGTGCTTCTTTTTTTTCAGTTTGCTAAACATAGATGTTTTCTACTAAAATGATATCTAGAATTCATCCAGTTGTCTGATGCTTTGTCTGTCATTTTCCATTTATCTTCCACTCACCCTTCTACAACAATTGTGACTAAAAAACTCCAAAAATACTGTCTACCTTGCCCCTGTATAAGATCCCTCTTTCTCTTCATCCTTACACTGGAAAATAATCAACTTTTATGGTTGTGTTGGCCAATGGATCCATCCTCTTTCCAGTTATCAAACCTTTAAAATGTATACCCCTCTAAGCACCATACCTAGCTTAATATCTAAGTGATTGAAATTTTAGACAGAGAGAGCCCTCTCTGAAGCTGTAAGGGCTAGATTCCAACTTCCAAGTGGTTTGCAATTACCTTTGGATCCCTCTCCTCAATCTAAAGGAATTACATAGTGCTAATAGGTCTATTCCATGAGATCCCACATTCACGCTTGGAATATGGTGCAGGGTTGATTTGTTGAAAGAAAGAATCGGTTCAGCCCAATCTATGGTCGAGTGGTACATTGAATTCCCTGACTTGGTTAGATTTGCATATGTTAATAATTTCTCATTTATGCTAGTATTTCCATAAGTAATTATACTTGTTATTATGTGTCTTTGATGGTTGTTCTATCATGGTGTATATGTTGTTCATTTGTTGGTTATAAGATGTATATTGGTTATGGATCTTGATGTGTTTTTATTTGTTGATCAAGGTTAATGAATTCATTAGCTAATAGATGTTATTGCAACTATTATGAGATGGAATTAGACCTTCTTGATGACACTCAGATAAGTATCGAACCCCCATGTTTAAATTTGCATTCATGACATGTAGGTTACTTGTTCGCCATATGTTTGACAAAATGACTATCATGGTTAGGTATGGTTAGGTCAAGTCTTTGGTCAAGTTAAGTGTTAGAGGCTTTGTCCTTGTGTCATTTATTTTTCTAGAAATTCTCATCAAGTTCTGGGCAATGGTTTGGAGACTAGCCCTGAAATGGTGGCTAAGATTCTGGAAGGGCACCCTCAGAACTGGGAAATGTAGGCTTTAGTAACATGGAGGTAGTCGTATGCATGTGACTGGAGGTTCATAGTCGTTATCTTGCATGCTTATGCATGTGGTTGAGAGTCCAAGTCAATGAAAAAGCAATCCAACGCGGCATTTGAGCACTAGGAGTGGTTGTTTAGCTCCTAGGGGTCCTGTCACTCCTAAGGAAAGTCAATAAAGTTTCAGTTTGTTGACTTCATGTCCATAATTATGTTGGGAGGTCAATTCAAGGCATAATATCTCCTCCTCTCATGTTACCCTGGAAGGTGGTGAGCACCAGTATTGCAGCAATAATGTTGCAACTCTTAGGGCTTCCTACTTTACTTTTATTAACCCGGTATTTCGTGACCTCTAAGCCCCCCTATTTATACAAATGGAATCCTTTAACAACCCTCCTAAAATCAAGGATCTCAGCTTCCCAAAACTATAGATAAACAGCAGTCCTTCTTTACTTGCTCGGCTGCCCCTTGGATGCACTAATGTGGCTACTTGTGCTCCGAGTTTCTAATGGAGAATTCGAGGTAAGGGTTCATAAATGAAGGGGACACCCCCCTACAAATCCTCTTCCTTGTTTCCCTCGAATATTGGCTACCAAATGCTCGTCAATCCTTTGAATTTGTCCAAAAATTGACCAAAAATCTGCATAAAGAACACATTAGACTTCATGGCATAATGACTAACCCAATTCACTCTATTAGCATAACAATCAAAAACATGCAATAAACTAATGAGAATGGTGGATTAAATCGAATTAAGAGGCAAAATGAGCCCATATAATTACCCATTTTTAGGGCTTATCATTACCCCCCTACTGAAGGTGTTTCTCATCCTCTAAGCAACTAATCCATCTCCTCATCCTTGATGGCCCTAATGACCTCCCTGACATTCCATGCCTCAGATGTGAGATCTTCTTCCCTATCATGGAATCCAGCTTTTGCATCCAACTTTTCCCATTGTTATTTTTCTTCTTCTTCCTTTGTGCCTTCTAGTAGTCCTAGCAGCAGTGGAGGACTCAGCTTCAGACCAATCCATTAGGCTTTCAGATTTTGCATAGAGTGCTTGTACAGGGGCACTCTCCTTAGTGCTTCTTTCAGTCTAGTTGGGGAGTGATACTCCCTGATTTGGAGGCCGTGTGGCAGTGTGTTCCACCTTCTCATGCAGGGATGCATGCAATTATCCCCAAGCAATCTTTCCATGTCTTCAAAATGTGCAATAGCTTGGGCTTGCTCATTGATGTATTTAGTGGCACTTTGAGGATTAGCTGCAATTTTTTGGTGGGTGCTAATGAGAGCCATAGGGTCTGATGGTTCTGCTCTAATCATCAGAGCTTCATTCTACTCTTTTTCCATCAAATTTTGGATTTCTGTTGCCCTTTTGTCCTCATGGCTCATCCAGGATGCCATCGCCATCAACTGCAAATCACCTAACCTCGCATTAAGGTCCCATAAGTTCATATCAGTAAGGACCATGTTATGTAAATAAAACTCTACCAATTTTTCTTTGTCCTCTACTGAACTGTTTTCACATAAATCTATGAACTACCCATAATTCTGGAAAGGTATTGTGCCCCTCTAGGCTAGGGTCTTGATCTGAAATTGGAGCCACTGATCCTTGAGGTACACTTCATATGATTTAGCTAGTTGGCTGCACTGTAGTGCCTCCATAGCCCAACTGGCCATGCAAGCTAATAGGGCTTCTATTTCCTGTAGCTGTCTTCT
>APFE031301821.1:38245-69642 GCA_000404065.3 Pinus taeda
TATGTATCGTTTTCAGATCCGAAGGTTGAAATAGTGACACGTGGCACTTTGTACAAGTTCACTCTTCTCAAAAGTTCTATAATCAGGTCATCTTGGGCGATTGTGCATAACACTTCCTTGCAGAATCCAATCTTGATCAAACTTGCGGGGTTAGAAATAGGACTCAGAGGGCTACTGCATGATGAAATTTCAGAACTTGGAGATCTGAAATTACGAAGTTACAGTTGTTTCAAGATCGAGCTCCTAAAACCAAGAAAAGGTGATATGAGGAAGTTTGATGGCAAGGATCCGGTAAATTGGATACTACATATGGAGCAATATTTTTATCTACATGAGGTGCAACTATTACAAAATGTATGTATTGAATCTTCATATTCATAATCGGATCAATTTTTATGGTATAAAGGGCTTTGTTCTCGCAAACCACTTGTTACGTGGTCAATTTTCATGAAGGAAATGATAGCACATTATGAGGATACAAAAAGAAACACCTTCTTTAGAAAATTGATAAATCTCAAACAGGAGTGCTCAATGGAAGAGCACATTGAGGACTTCCAAAAATTGAATATAAGGGTAAATGATATTCTAGAGAATCAAAGGATTGATGTCTTCATAGGGACTTTAAATGATAACATTCAACATGAGGTTCGTCTTCGGGATCCTGATTCATTGGAGAAAACATTCACGTTGGCAAGAAAAATTGAAAGTGGAATTATGGAAACAAGGAATCCCACCACTCACAACTATAAATATGGAAATGTTTCTTCTCTTAGCCTTGCACAACCTACAAGTTTTACACCACGAAAATTGGAATAAAAAACAGGAAAAGGGATTTGTTACATTTGTGATAGCAAATACACTAAAGGTCATAAGTTTGCTGAGAAGAAATTATTTTACATAGATTGTGAAGAGGAGGAAGAAAAGGATCAAGAAACATCAAAAGAAGAGGATATACACCAGGAACCAACCCCATAGAAAGAAGAAATGAATCCGACCATATCTTGTAAATCATTGGCAAGAATTACCACTGAAGGACATATCAAGAAGAAAAAGGTTCAAGAAATTAAAGATCACATCGAGAAAGAAGAAATGAATCTGACCATATATTGTAATGCATTGGCCGGAATTACCACTCCTCAAACTATCAATATAGAAGGACATATCAAGAAGAAAAATGTTCAAGAAGTGAAAGATCACATCGAACATCAAGTAATGAATCCAACCATATCTTGTAATGCATTGGAAGAAATTACCACTCCTCAAACTCTCAAGATAGAAGGACATATCAAGAATAAAAAGGCTAAAGAAGTGAAAGATCACATTGAGAAAGAAGAAATGAATCCGACCATATCTTGTAATGCATTGGCTGAAATTACCATTCCTCAAACTATCAAGATAGAAAGACATATCAAGAAGAAAAATGTTCAAGAAGTGAAAGATCACATCGAGCATCAAGAAATGAATCTGACCATATCTTTTAATGCACTGGAAGAAATTACCACTCCTCAAACTCTCAATATAGAAGGACATATCAAGAAGAAAAAGATTCAAGTAGTGAAAGATCACATCAAGCATCAACAACAAGTTCCCCAACTTTTAAAGGATAACGCCACTTTGGTGCAGAATCGAATGAAACAATAGGCATATCAACATCACAGTGAAAGAAGTTTTGATGTAAGCGATTGGGTATTTTTATGTCTACATCTCAAGCAAGCTATTTATGAGAAAGAAATGTTGGCAATACTACATGCACTTACGAAATGGCAACCTTACCTAATGGGAAGACACTTCAAGGTAAAAATGGAGCATGATAGTCTTAAATACTTTTTAGAACAAAGATTACCTTTAGAAGAACAGAAAAAAAAAGGGTCACAAATATGTTGGGTTATGACTTTGAAATCATATACAAAAAAGGGAAGCAAAATGTTGTTGCAGATGCAATCTCAAGAAAGGATGAGGATGTGGAACCATTGTTTTGTGCTATTTCTGTTATCCAACTAGATTGGATAAATGAAGCAAGGGATGAACGGAAGAAGGACAAAGAAGTGCGGCCACTCATTCAAAAGTTGCAGAAGATCCCAATTCAAACAATATTGTCAGAATTTGATGAGGAAGGAAAAATCATATTGGAACCTGGAGCAGTCACAGAAACAAGAACCCGACAGCTACGAAATAAATCAATTTCAGAGTATCTCATCAAGTGGATGAACGTACCCACTGAAGATTCCACATGGGAGGACAATAATTTTATACAAAAGCATCAAGAACTACTCAAGCATTGAGGACAACACTTTTTGAAGGAGAGGGGCATGTTAGGTCCCTCTACTACTAGTTTAACCCCTTATTCTTATTAGTACAACCCCCTTATTATATTGTTGTGCCCATGTAGTCCCCATATTGTCATTATTGTGCCCTTAAATTATTATTGTTATGTCAGCTCTGATTATATTATGAACCCTTAGACTCCTATATATAGAAAGGAGGTCTTGTCATTTGTATCATCCACGAATTGTTCATTGTGTAATGTAAAGGAGGTTGCCCCTCGTAGGCTATTTCTAAGGCGTTCATCTATCTTTTCTATCTTTTGTGAGTTGGTTTCATAACATATTTATGATTATATATATATATATATATTATTATATAATATATATATCTGTGTGTGTGTGTGTGTGTGTGTGTGTGTGTGTGTGTGTGTGTGTCTTTTTAAACTTAAAGTAATTAGTTTGTATTTTAATACATAATTATTTTACTAAACAAAATTTAGTAATGTTTTCAACCTACTTCTATGATTCTTTAGCTAACTCTATTACCCATACAACAACTATATAAAAATTTTGTTGTTATTATTTTTTTCATTTATTATGTATATAATAGAGGGAATTCATACCCATGGTTATCTATTTCCTTATACAAGAGTCTTAGTAATAACATTTATATTACCTAAGAAGATAATGTCACTATTATATGAAATGACTATATTTTTATCACAAGTATTTTTGTGATTTGTTTATAACATAACATCATCCACATAAATTAACAATAAGAAAGCGTAACTTCTTATATGCATACTTCCTTTATTCTTGATAATTCAGTTTTCTGACTAATTTATATATAAGTCTATAAGTCAAATAGAGGAGACATTATTATTTCATTTCTATTCTACCCTTGATTTTGATTGGTCCTTCTAATTTTATCATTTATTGGAATCCTCAATTTTATTGTGAACTTTTCAAATGATTAGGAAGTAGCTCTTCTCCACTCTACTTGAATTCCTACTTTCTCCATTATTTTTCGAAGTATTTAGAAAATGTATGATAATTTTTAGAAAAAAACATTAATAAATATTGTTTCTTCATCTCTCTTTTCAAAACATCAACAAGTAATGAGATGGTCAATGGTTGAATGCTTAGGCCAAAATAAACCCAAGAAAAAACCCTCACAATTTTCTCATTAATAGTCCCTTCATAGGAAAGAGTCTAGCATCAAGTTAAGTGCCATGCCAAATTGATCAAAAATATGTAATTCTGCATTGTCCTAAACAATTTAAATTCAAATCTTTATGAATGTGACATCCATTTAGTTATTTATGCACATAACAAAAATAATTAAAGAAAAAAAATCAAGAGACAGAAACATGGCAAAAAAAGCTTTTAAGGTTGAATGTATATTCACAAAGAATGATGATACAATATAAACGTTATGTAAAAAATTAGTTAGTTATAGATTATTAGGAAAAGGGCATGATCTTTACCAATAGGCACCTAAGGCGATATATAGTCAGGACCTCTCACAAAATGTAATCATCATATATTCAATTATTAATCAAATATTTTATCATCGCTGTCAATAGCTAAAATTGTGTGGTTCATCTAGTATCAGAGCGAGTTCGCTCCTGGGTCTCTATCGATCAGCTTCCATCGATTTCCTTCTACTGTCATTGTTTCCTTACTCTCTGCTGCATCGACCTTCCATCTCATCATATTCACATTCCAGACCCTCATATTCTGCTTCCGCCACGCTGCCCATACAATCCGTGTTGCCACCATCTTACTTGTTAACACACTCAGCTGCATTCAACGTTTTTCCGTGACCTTCGCTTCTCCATCCTTCGCTGATGTGGTCCACCATCGAACCCATCGGCCCCTGTGATTGCCAACTAACTGGTGTTGTCCCTTTGCCGCAATCCCCAACGCAACTTTTTTTACGCCAGTTGAGACAGAGTCAACCACAAACGCGATGGTTCATTGGGTTGTAATCATTCGTAATGATATATAATTTATTTATATATATACATACCCACAAAGATTAATATATCATAACATATATTATATACGATATATATTTTATTTATATATATAATATTATATGTTTAAAACTATATATAAATATATATATATAATAAATTAATTCATTAAAAAAATTTAATTTAATTTAAAATTAAAAAATAAAAAATAAAAAACTATATGTTATATAATTAAATTAATTAATTAATTATAAAAGAGACATATATATATATATATTATATATTTAAGTTGGAGACAAATATACACCCCCACAAACTCGTTCAATGTCATCAATGTCAATGGCCAATTTCAGTAAAAAATTGATTGACTTGGAGAATAGGATTACTAACCACTCTGATGATTTCAACAAAAATTAGTCGATCTCGAGAGTAAATTTATCGGGCATTCCAATGATATCAAGAAGCTTCAAGATACGATAAATCAGATAGAACTATAGCTTGGGAAGAACCAGATCCAATCCGAAATTAATCATAATCAGACATTAGCATTGTGAACACCTTGTGTGGAAGGACGAAGGTTACACCCGAACAACTATTCCAAGATGATGGAGGTAATCAAGAGCACAATTCATCATATTCAAAAAAGTCAGCAGATTCTCACAAAAAATCAGCCACGCCCCATCAAGGAAAGAGTAACGCAACTTTTTCAAATAAGCAACTCTAGGATACATTCACCAATCAACACCCTCTTTTCGCTCCAGCGTTAGCAACATATCAGCGAAAGGTAAAAGTCGAGATGCCTAAATTCGATGGGAACGAAAAATGAAATGTTGCATGGTTGAATAAAGCAGAAGAATACTTTGAGATTTACGACATCGACGATGACGACAAAAAGATTAGGCACGCTTCCATGAAAATGGAAGGAGAAGCATATAATTGGTATATGTGGTGGAAGAAGATGAAAATCGCCATCAGTTGGATAAATTTAAAGATGCATTCTTTAAAAGATTCCAAGGTATAAGGGAAGAAGAGTTTTTTTCAACACTCATCAAATTATGACAAAAAGGAAGTGTGGATGAGTACACTCGAGAATGGGAGACCTTAATAACATGAGTATCTGGGTTATCAGAATCTCGTCTAATTCAATCATACATCTCTAGACTTAAAACTCATCTACAAGTAGAACTTGAGCTTCATGACATTACATCACTAGAAGTAGCAAGACAAAAAGAAAAAACTGCTAAAAAGAAATTTGAACAGATATTGTGGTCAAAACTGGAAAAAGTATATTCGAGACGAAGAATGCCCCAGTGTGTGGATTCAAAAAATACAAGATATGTTACACCACATCATCATGAAGGTGAAAAATCTAATGTGGAAATACAAAAGATAAAAGAAGGAAAATGCAAATGTTGTGGCAAGAAGTGGGACCCTAAACATAGGTGTGCTAAAGGAAAAGAATCAAAGAACCTATATAACTGTGAAGCAACTAATGATTCAAACAGTGAGGATTCTGACATAGAAGAAGCAGAAGATGCCCCAGAATTAGATGATGAAAGTATTCTGCAAGTGTCATTATCAACTATGACAGATATATCACAACCTCAGACTCTAAAATTGAAAGGACATATAAAGAAGAACAACGTAGTGGTTCTCATCGACTCTGGTAGCACCCACAAATTTTTGGATGCAACCGTGGCAAAGAGATTCAACATTTTATCATTTCCCTTACCAAACATGAAGGTGATGGTAGCTGATGGTAAGAAGATTGAAAAGGTAGGGAAATGTCATAAGGTCAAATTGCATATTCAATACTTTAATTTAGAATCTTCATTCTTCACTATACCATTAGGTGGAGTATATGTGGTGTTAGGTATCCAATGGCTACGAACTCTAGGCACTTATGCTGCCAACCATCAAGTACAATTCATAAGATTTAACTAGGGAGGGAAAAGGTACAAATTACACATATTCCAAGCACCAGAGAATCAAATTGTATCGTCAGCTCAGATGATGAAGATGATTCGAAAAGGAGCACCTGCTTACATAGTACAATGTCACCAATTAGAAATGTTATCTGCAAATATGATCAGTGAAAAGTCACCAGAGGTACAAGATCTAATTCAGAAGCATGAAAAGGTATTTGAAGACCTACCTATGAAAATTCCTCCTAACAGAGAAACTGAGCATACAATAGAAGTCAAAGTAGGTTCAGACCCCATCAACATCAAGCCGTATCGATATCCACATCACCAAAAGACGGAAATTGAGAGATTAATCCAAGACCTTTTAAAGTGTGGGATCATCTTGAAAAGTAAAAGTCTGTATGCTACTCCAGTGGTATTGGTAAGGAAGAAGGATGGTTCATTCACGATATGCATTGACTATAGAGGATTAAACAAAATAATCATTAAAAACAAATTCACAATCCCCTTTATCGATGAAATGTTGGATGAGCTACATGGCACAAAATACTTTTCAAAATTGGACTTAAGGTCAAGGTATTACTAAATCAGAATCAGGTTGGAAGACATACCAAAAACATCATTCCGAACACACGAAGGTCACTATGAATTTAAAGTAATGACGTTTGGGTTAACCAATGCACCAGTGACGTTCCAAGCCACTATGAACGAATTATTTCGTCCATATCTTAGGAAGTTTGTATTAGTATTCTTTGGCAATATTTTAATTCACAGTAAAACTTGGAAGAAGCACTTACAACATCTGGATAAAGTTCTTACACTACTAAAAGAGCATCAGTTCTATGCAAAAAAATCCAAATTCACCTTTGGAAAGAAAGAAGTAGAATACCTCGGACACATTATATCGCAGGAAGGCGTAAAAGTGGACCTTAATAAAATCAAAGCTATAAAGGAATGGACCAAACCAGTTAATGTATCCAAGCTAAGAGGGTTCTTAGGATTGACTGGATATTATTGAAGATTTATTAAAAACTATGCACATATAATTGCACCTCTGACAAACCTTTTAAAGAAGAATTCATTTCAATGGGATGAGGAAGTAGGAAGGTGTTTTGAAGAACTGAAGGAAGTTATGTCTAATGCCCTGGTATTGGCAACTCCATATTCCTCTAAACCATTTATCGTCGAGTGTGATACTTCTAGATTTGATATAGGTGCAGTATTAATGTAAGAAGGGAATTCAATAGCTTTTGAAAGCGGGAAGCTCAATAAAAGGGACGTCTCAAGTCCACATACAACAAAGAAATGCTTGCTATTATGCATGCACTAGCTAAGTGGAGACAATATCTTTTGGGAAGTAAGTTCTCCATTCGAATGGACCATAACAGTCTCCAGCACCTCCTTCAACAAAAAACACTTTCCGAAGAACAATAAAAATGGATTGAAAAATTGTCGCCTTTGACATGGAAATACTACATAAAAGGGGAAAAGACAATGTAGTAGCAAATGCCCTATCTAGGAAAGATGAAGAACCAACACTACTTACAGTCTCAGTGGTTGTGCCTGAATGGCATAATGAGATTCGAAGTGAGTATGCAAAGGATCCAAAAATAACTACGATAATCAATAACCTTCCAAACAATTCAAAATTTGAGTGGAAGAATGATACTTTATGGTACAAAGGAAGAATATATCTGAATGCAAACTCCAAGTTTAAATCCAAGATACTCAAGGAGTCACATGATTCACCGTCAACCGGACATGTAGGATTCTTTAAAACTTATTACAATGCACATCAATCATTCTTTTGGAAAGGGATGAGTCATGATATTTAGAAGTATGTAGCAGAATGTGACACATGTCAAAGAAATAAAAGTGAAAATATTATGACACCTAGATTACTTCACCCCTTAAACATTCTGAATTAGAAAAGGGAAGAAATATCAATGGACTTTATTGAGGGATTACCCGTATCTGAAGGCCAGGACAAGATTTTCGTAGTGGTCGACAGACTCACCAAATATGCTCACTTTATGGCAATAAAGAAATCAGACTCAGCTAAACAAATCGCTGAAATATTTTGCAAAAATATATATAAATTACACAATTTTCCGAAAGTCATTGTGAGTGATAGAGATGCCAAATTAAAGGGTAATTTCTAGAAGGAATTGTTTAACGACATAGGAACCTACCTAAATATGAGTTCTACTTATCACCCTCAAACAGATGGACAAAAAGAGGTTGTCAATAAATGTTTGGAGGCCTACCTACGTTGCTACGCTACAAAAAAACAAATTAAGTGGGCTCAATGGTTGCATCTCGTTGAGTGGTGGTATAATTATACTTATCACACATCAACAAAAATGACGTCATTCCAAGCTTTGTATGGATATGAACCCAAAAAATGGAAGGATCTAGCTAACGTCCAGACAAATCTACTTGTTGTTAAAAACCAACTAGAAAAAACCCAAAAAATCGTCCAAACCTTAAAAGAAAACTTGAATAATGAAAGGAATCGTATGAAGCAACAAGAAGATCGAAATAGAACCGAAAGAGAATTTGAAGTCGGAGAATGGGTATTTGTCAAGCTCTAGCCATACAAATAATTTTCCTTGAAACAAAAAGAAAAAAATAAATTAGCACTGAATTTTTATGGACCATATCAGATCAATAAAAAGATCAGCCAAGTTGCATATAGTTTAATCCTTATAGAGAAAAGTTGTGTTCACAACGTCTTCCATTTCTCCTACCTTAAAAGGGCAGTGGGTGACCATCAATCAGTGCAAACAACGCTTCCATCTCTAGATGATGAAGGGTCATTCTAGAACCAGAAGGTACCTTATCTACTATAGAAAGGAAGCTACGATCCTCTACAACCAAGAAATACGTGATCAAGTGGATGAACTTACCAGAAGAAGAAGCTTCTAGGGAGACTGAAGTGTTTCATCAGCAACATCAGTTGTTATGTATGATTTGAGGAAAAAGTGTTCTTTTGAGAGGAAGGAAATGTTATGTAAAAAAATAGTTAGTTATAGATTATCAGGAAAAGGGCATGATCAAAGATCATGCCCATTCACCAAGAGGCACCGAAGGCAGTATATAGCCAGGGCCTTTCAGTGAACGGGCATGATCTTTGATCATGCCCTTTGCCTAATAATCTATAACTAACTAATTTTAATACATCAAGCTATGTCTCGAGATAGTTAGCCTATATTGGGCATGCAATCTCTTGGTTGAGTGAATATCTCAACCACACACTAATATAGCAGACTAACTAGTTAGAGAGAATCTCTCAACCAACTAGACCTCAACAAACTCCCAACTATTAGGAATAGACTCATTGTAGAATTGATGAGCACATCAAAGCTAAGTATGAATTATATTTTCCAAGTTCCATAATTTTATTATTTTGGAGATATTGATTGTGAGTACAAGGTTAAAATTCCCCCCCCCCCCAATCATAATTCCAGATTAAGAACCTCGTACCATCTCCAAGTCTTCATGCTGAAATTGTTGAGTTGAGCCTCAATGAAGAATTTCCTGAAAAATGGCCAAAACTGGATGCCGAAAACTCTAATATGAAGAGAGCGAACCAAGAGAAGTGAATTAGCTACAAATCTAACACGTCCTTGAAAATGCTTGACAACTCAATCTAATGCCAAGCTACAATGCAAAAGGATCTACTTATCCTTTGTTGGGTCCAATGACAATACAAGTGAACAAAAATGCCCACATTTTCTCTCAATCAGCATCACAATCACTTTTCCACTAATAAATTTTGATTCCCCCTCGAAAACTAAGTTGTTGTCGAAACTTTCAGTCTGACAACCATCATCATCAATTAAATTTCATTAACTTCCCCCTTTTTCAACTGAAAGGAGAGACGATAAACATTTGCATTTGTTTTGAGCTCCCCCCCTTCAGATGTATGAGAGTTTCATTGTTGTACTCCCCCTTTCAGGTGCATGAGAGTATTGTCTTTTCACTATTGGCTGCAATATTTTTCTTCATTTGAGATTGAATTCTGCGGTAAAACATATACAATCATTTGATTATATAAAACCACTCTCAATGATTATTCCATGCATAATTAATCTTCAATATGGCTGGTTGGTTTTGTTTGCAACATCTCTCTAATGAGTGATTCTTCTTGCCACAATGGTGATTATTGGACACCTAATTCGCTAAGGGTTAAGGTGTGGGAGTTGAACAATCAAAGGGAGTCTAAGAGACATTGGAATAGGAATCCAACAGTCACACCAATGTATTATAAATGTAAATCATGTGAATAATAAAGCATCTCGTGATTATATTTCATGTTCATTCCATTGCATGTGTGTTTAACGTGGTATCAGAGAAGGCGATCTCCTGCCCTGCTCAAGCGTGAGCCACTTGCGACCTTTATAAATTTGCCCTCTCCTCCTTGTTTTTTTAATGCCTTTCTAAGCATTTGTAAGAGAAGGGACTGGTCATCTATCAATTTTTCCCTTGTAATACCTATCATCTTCAGGTCTTGACTCGCCTCAACATTTTTTGTGTCATTCTCTACCATTTTCTTGCACTCGTACTACATGTTCTGGAAACTAATTCAAAAATGACCACCTATAGCACGATAGCAACCACTATAGGACCAAGATTCCTATGGAACAAAGGAATTGAATCATTCATCTTTGCTGAAATCAGTGGTATATATTTGTTGGAGAGTGTGTTGAATTTTTTAGGGCTGCATTGATAATGTGTTGGAGTGATATTCGTTCCCTGGAGCATTGCCTCTTGTGTAGAATTTGCAGTGAAAATGTGGCATATATGCAATGGCATGGTGAATACGGTGTTCGATGCCATTGAATGCACATAAACAATACATAAACAATTTTTGTTTTATTGTGGTATTGGACAGTGTATGCTTTGTGTTTGGTAGAAGTTCATTGGTATTCTATGGTATGTATGTTGCGCTATATTGATTGATGAATGTTTGCTTTAGGTGTTGAACTATTTTGAAAGGATGTGATGCGATGTTTTGAAGACAATTTTACATGTGCTCATTGAATAATGGTATGTTGGAAACTCATTTAGGAGGACCATTATATGTTGACTTATGTATGTTGGAAACCATGTATGAAAATTTGGTGTTGTGTCATGAAAACCTATTCCTAAAAGGTAGATATATGCAACCTCTGTTCAAGTCGTGGAAGAGTTTGCATTGTATACACATCATTTGAAGCATTGAAAAGTTTGCATTGTGCGTTGGACTGTACATACGCCTAAATGGTATGTTAAAATTGAGTTTTGACTACCTCTACATATAAAATTATATACGTTGCAAGTTGATATATTATGAAAATATAATGTTTTGAATTACAGTGTATCATATGGTGTGCGTTGAAGTTTTTACATACTTTCTAATGTATGCATATGGTAACTTTTAAAACATTGTTTTATATGCGTTGAGTTTTACAAGGGGGTCATATGATCATATAAGTGGTGGCATATTTAATGGTTCATGAGTGAAGTTATATAATATGCTTTGTGTTTTTTAAAGAAAAGTCATAAAGCTTATGGAGTAAAGTGTGTGTATGGAATGCTTTTTAAAATGTGTATATGAAGTGATAATGCATTTGAGCTCATTTTTGAAGAAGGTTGTGAGTGGTATGTTATGTGATATATTATAGGCCATATGATATAGGATGATATATCGTTATGTATGGTATATGGGTGATATGAAAGTGGGTTGAGTTTTATGGTATATGAGTATGTATGGAATGTTGATACTTGTGGTATGGTTTTCATATGGAAGGAAGCAATTATTATTACAATTGCAATTGAAGTAATAAAGGCGTTGAGCTGTGAGTAATTTATGTTTTGTGTTGTATTGGTATTGAACTATTTATATATATGTGCACTTTGAAGGTCAAGAGTCCATTTTAGATATGTATTGGTTCATATTAGTTTGTAGTCTGATGGAGCACTTTTCTATTTGATTTTGTGAGTGCATTCAACATTTTAAATTGTTGGAAAATAGCTGATGGAATATTGAAATTACTAAAAAATATAATACATTCTATTGTCATCATTACAATCGTGATGGATAAAGCCATTCTTAGAGAAATTAAATCTTGTCTACAAAATGCACAAGAGAAAATTGAATTTTTACAGTTCTAGACAAAGCTACAGCAGCATGAGCATCATTCTGCACTTATTTTTGTTCAAGGAAATCCTCTATTTGAGATTGAAACTAGCTCCCATCAGCAGCCAGCAAGTGTTCAAATCAGTAGAGTAGGGATTGATTTAGATCCAATTCCCACTGCAGGAGAATATTTGTATGCAGATGTAGAAATTCAACCTGTACTTCCCAAGCCCATCATCGGACCCTGGGAAGAGCTTGTTAGCAACAAGCACAAAACAGGTCTTGTATATGATAAAGAGGTGTCCTTTCATATTACATATTACTCAAAGCCCATCAAATTTCAGAGTGTTGAATTTCTTCATGATAGCTCACCTTCACCTATTCCAAATTCTTCTCCTCCTCATTCACAACCAAAAGATGCCAAATGTCAACATTGTGACCAAGTTGGCCATGTGAAAGATCATTATTTTGATCTTCACCCATACAAGCATTATTGTCAGCACAATCATTCTTCAAACGGATGCTTCAAAAATAATCCTCCTGCAAGAAAAAAGTTTCACCTTGGATGGATCACTTCTTGGCAATGGGCTTCAATCACCAAGAAGATATTTCGCTCATATCACAAAATTTGTTCACGAGTACTAAAAAGTCTTGCAGTTAAGTTTTATCCATCTTCTCACCTTGTATCTAACAAGGGGGAATTGATGGTCATCTACAAGTTTCAAAGATAAAGCAAGGGAGCCTGAGCCACAAACTAAACCTATTGCCTGAGCATACAGCTAGTGACATCCATACCCAGATTCAGAGTTGTCGCCAGAGACACAGAAACCCCTAAGCATACCTTGGGTTGGTGGCCTTCCTTAAACCACCGTAGGTTGCAGACCTCCCTTTTTCCAGGTTGAAGGTCTCCCTCTTCAAAGCATTAATGAGCACTTCCTCTAGCAGAAGACTTCAATTTCTTGCCTAATTTGGAAGAGTTTCGGGAATCGTACTAAGCATTCCTTTGGTTGGTGGCCTTCCTTAAACCACCGCGGGTTGTAGACCTCCCTTCTTCTAGGTTGAAGTTCTCCCTCTCCAAAACATTAGGGACACTTCCTCTAGCAAAAGATTACAGCTTCTTGCTAGATTTGGAAGAGTTATGCAAATTGCACTAAGAGTTCGAGTGTTGGTGGTAATCCTTAAATCACCATCAATTGAGACCTCAAGTTTTCCCACCTTATGCCATAATCTCATAGAGCACATTTAGCTTATTTTTTTCATGTATTGTTGTGTTTTTATATTAGAGCTCTCTTCTTGGACTCGTATATACCCCTTTGGATTAAGGTGGGGAATGTTGGTCCGCTAAGGGTTAAGGTGTGGGAGTTGAATAGTCAAAGAGAGTCCAAGAGACATTGGAATATGAATCCAACAGTCACACCAATGTATTATAAATGTACATCATGTGAATAATAAAGCATCTCACGATTATCTTTCATATTTTTTCCATTGCATGTGTCTTTAACACTGACAAGGACGAACATCAAAACAATGATCTCCCATATGACCAGTTATTTGACAAGGTTGACATTTTGGATTTTCTTCAACTTTCTCATTGATTTCTAATTTTGCTTGATCAATAAATCCTCCACTGGTGAACTTGATTGGTCTTGAATAATCAGGAATATGCAATTTGTTGTCATCTTTGTCATATCCTAAACCATGTCGATTTTTTATTGCATTGAATTTCCTTTCACAGTTTGATGATTGGCCTGGAATAAGAATGTTGAACTTGATCATGTACAACTTATATGCTTGAAATTGGATCACTAAGTGGCTTGGAATCAACATTTGATTTAAAAAATATAAACTTCACTCAACTTAATCTATTCATAACTTAAACTTAACTCAACTAACAAAATAATTTTTAAAACTCCTGAAATTACAACCTTATCACTCCAAAGATTTACCCTCTCTTATAATATTACCTTCCCATTACCTTATCACTCCATTTCATACCAAAAAAAAATTCATACCAAAAAAAATTGCAAACACCCCTTATTTCTCCTTAAAACTCCATAAAAACTTTATAATCACTCTTTAAAAATGCCTTTACATACTTCCCATTAAAATAATTATTAAAACTCTATGAAATCACTTGATTTCAAGTTGCTTATGTAAAGGTATATGCACCATTCCCTTTATGCATATAAAAACAGACGTACCATACCATATGTGGGTCTTTTCAAAAACTTTTTCACCGTATACTTTGAACAACGCCCATAACTTGAAAAGAAAAAAAGAAAAAAAAAAAAAAGGCAGAGATGTTAACTGATCCAATGCAGAGACATCAAGCAACGCACGCCTCAGGCAACTGGGTTCCACACATAGTCCTCCGGATCTTCTAGCAACTGCAGCTGCAACCCATAGCGACTGCTTCACCTCACAAATTCACGTACAATGTTGATCTCCATGCTGGCTAATCTCCTCACAGTGATTCACTGTTGGCTACACTTCTACCCTGATCATTTCTTGAAACTCGACTCCACGCTGGTCATTTCTTAAACTCGACTCCACCACGTATAACTATGTTCATAGGCAAACATATTGGATTCTTTGCACTGCTTCCCATTTTTTCCCTGGCAATTGTATTTTGTTGGATAGACAAACGCAAAAAAAAAGCAATTTTTCACATTTGTATGGATTCATATTAGCATCAATCGACTTAGGCGCACACAGATCTGCAAGTCTGCATCAATATATACGCACAACGATATATCATGTTGTGCTGCCTCTCTCGATCTCTCTTTGGAATTTATCTGGGATGATTGCTGAAACTTTTACACATAGTTTAGCGTCAATTCTTTTGCGTTATACCACACAATCCATATAAACTCTATGCATAACAAGTCCAAGAAAGTTCTCCATGCAGGCAAGTTTCCACATCTAGGCTCCACAGAGATAGATGGTCCAGTGTTATTCTCAGATATGTAATCACTAGCTTGGGCTTGCATCGTTTGAAATTACTGAGAATAAACATTGGAAATCAACAAAAATTGCAGCTCCTATATGGCATGTAGCTTGATCTCCACCGACATCTTCCATTAGATCCACCCATTTTTCGCTTCCCTCAAAGCCACCGCATGGGAGAGATGTGCAGTGAATAAAATATAGTGGCACGCTAACAAGGCCGCTAAAAATTCATACTCAACTACGTCGCACACTATAGTTGCTAAGAATGAAACTCTCACACGTTTTGTATTAAATGCTCAATATTTTGTTGTGACACCAAATCTCAACCGCTCCTTACTTTTTCTAACAATTATTTCCAAATACTCTTCAAATCCCGTAGACTGCATGGCTACTCGTACTTGCAGCTCCACGCATCACCTGCTTATAGACAATAGATTCAACACCGGATCTTAATGGTATAGTGACATTCCACAATTCCACGATGATCATCATCCAGAAAGCTTTTGAGATGAGTCTCATCCAGGATCAATGCTTTAACTTCGACAATGATCTCTGGAGATCTGATCTTCATCTACACCACATCACATTCTCGTTGACTCGTCCTTGAACCTGCTTTATATTTTAAGAAATATCATTTAAGCAACCATAGGATCTGATTTAGCCTGACACTTAAAGGCCTTAGATTGAATCCACTGCATTATATTCCAGAGGCTCCACACAAGTCTTCATAAGGATTTTCCATGTTGCCACATTTATCTACGCACAACTCTATGCAGACTGCACGACTTCACACAACACAGTTCATTTTCTCAATAGTTTGTAGGTCACTCTTATACGGACAGAGCTTGCTCATCACATTTTTCGTTGGTTCAACTTAATTCTTCCATTTTCTTGTCTCAATTCCAGCCTTCAAGATCTGATTTTCAACTACAAAATGGTCCTTGCTTGCGCTTTGCTTCTCTATAAACGATTCCCTTCGTTTACAAAAAAAATTATTCCCATTCTCCAGCATATTTCTTGGAATTTCCTGTACACTTAATTTCCACGCAAATCTCCCAGATTCTTCGCGGACTGTACACACCAGCGGAGGTCATGTTTCCTCTAGACCTTCAGTACTCGATAGCGGATAACTTCAAGCCATGGCTTTGATACGAATTGAAAATGGAAAATAATTAATGAAAATAAATAAATAATTCAAGAGAGTGAAAGAAGGCTGAAAAGAATTTTAAACCTAAAAGTATATTTACAAAGAATTATGATACAATATACCTACATGATAGGTAGTTTATTTTGGACATGTAATTTTTTTGGTTGAGTGAATATCTCAACCACACACTAATGTTGGAGAGAATCTTTTAACTAATTAGATGTCAACAAACTCCAAGTATCAAGAAAAACTCATTCTAGAATTGATGAGCACATCAAAGACTAGTATGAATTATATTTTCCAAATTTCATAATTTTATTATTTTGGACTTATTGATTGTGAATATGAGGCTAACACATAATGTAAATATGATTTTAACAAATCTTATCAAAGTTATTACTACTTGTCACTCAATTAAAGATTATCAAACTTTGTCAGATAAATATGAATACAATCGTGCTTTGTAAATTAATTTCATAGAATAACTATTTTATGTTAGCTTACATATATATCAAAAATATATATTAATCTTCTCCATATTATACTAATATTAGTTTAAATATTTTATAATATGTTTTATATGTATCATGCTAACAGCTTCTATATGCAAATTTTATAGCAACATAATCCTTAATTTCAATGCCAATGGCTACTGCATAACTTGTTTTATGATTTGAAATGTTAATGTGTTTTAGGTTTTCTTTTAAGCTTTTTATGGGTCATGTAATGTATTTAGAATATGACTTTTATGATTTATTTTGTGTTTTTGGTTATTGTTTATTTAATATATTTGTAATATTTTATAATTAACTTTAGTTATATAATTACAAAAAAATAAAACAAATTGAACTAAATTACATTTACAAAAAATCAATTTACTAGAATAATCAATATTTACATATTTTACAAGTTTCTAAAGTTCACAAAATAAAAAGTAAAATACATATTTACATTATTTTAGCCCATGCGATAAAAAGTGACCAACTTCAACCAATTGAAACTTTTAAACCATGTAAGGGATTTGCGTGAAACCTTAGTCATTGGAAAGCGAGGGGCAAGACAAGCGTAATGGAGCAATAAGTGATGAAAATCAAAACAAGCCAAAAACATTGAAAACAAAGGAAGCAAGGCTAAAAATGACATTAGCCAAGTTAAATGGAGGGCCCATAATTTGAAAAAATTAAGGGAGGTGTTTGGCCATAACAGAAGGACACTACTTCGGAAACCCCGATTGATATAGTGTGATCCCATTTCCCCATTCCATACTTATCACTTCCCTCTATATATTACAAGCTCTATACTCCGCCTCCCATCTCCGGTACCACATGACCATGGTTCCACAGGGTTTTAACACACACCCCTTATCCACATTTTTGGGTCGAGCCTAAGAATTTGCCCCAAGAGGTTGATGTAGCTAAAAGAAAAGTAAAAAAGCATATCATGGCCACATGTAATAAATAAAAGAAAGAGAAGATCATAAAATGCAAAAGATGGTTGGGACATTAATATTTGCACATTAGAAAAATCCAAGTATGAGCTCTATCTCTTATCATTATGGCCATCACTCGATTCCTTGGGCCAATGTTGCTTTATCACATCATTAAAAAGGGAACGCTTGCATGTCCCAACCCCTAGTGGGCAATAAATTGCCCCACCTTTAAGGGGGTAACCACTGCTACACATCATTCAAAGGATGTTCTCATTTTTAGAGCTTTGAGTAGTAGTACAAAGAAAAGTCAAGAAAAGGAAAAAGGCAATAAGAGGGGTGGAAAAATAAAAGTTGATGTAACTCATGCATCCACGATTGGTCCCTCCTCACACATGTATGCCCAACATGTGGATTTCCTCATTATAGCTACCCCTTTGACCATGAAATTTGGCCTTGAGATGCCTTTATTCCCCTTTTGTTCCATCAGTATTCACGTGACACCTATCAATTAAAGGATGTACCATGGACTTGCCTTTTCCCTTGGGGGATGAGAACACCTAATAGGATTGTCTATTAGTCGCTCCTACCTAAGTAGGTAACATTATTATGTTATCAAAGCCCCAATTTGGAAGGGAAGCCTTGTATGAAGTGTATGTTTGTCATTGATTAACAAGCTTGGTCCACTTAGATGCATTAATGATTATTGTATCTAATGGTGAAGATCTGGCACTAGATATTGTATGTAATTGGCAGGTTATTTTCATCGCTAACTGGGCAACATAACTGGGACCCAAGTCCACTAGAGGAGCATTATGATGCCCTACAAATGAAGCATTGAGATCCATGGGATTCCTACCACTTGCAAAGCATCATTCCATTCCATGGACACCTACAACACCCCCAGCAATATGCACTTTGCCCCACATTATTCATGAGATGATGGACTTAAACTAGTGTCCCCCAATAGACTAGCAATGATCACATGATTTAGCAGCTCATCCAAGGCGTAGATGAGGTTTTTCTCATCCCTTGAGACATGGGAGGGTTAGCACCATCCTATGAGCATTCAACATTGGAGTATAACTAAGTAATCATATCACAAGGATACCCACGAGACCCATTTTGTGCCCCAAATACAAAACAGGGGTCCAAATGATGATTTTCAAGGAAATTTAGGGGCCAACCCCTAAAGTATGATTTTTGGAGCCCTCTTCACTCATTTTGGCACTAAAGGAGCCCAACAAATGCCTCCAAGGGGCCTACATGTTCATGACGTTATAGCATGTGGATTTCCTCATTAAATCTATACCTTTGACCATAACATTTGGCCCTAAAACCCCTTTATTCCCCTTTTATTCCATCAGTGTTCACATGACACTTATCGATTGAAGGATGTACCACGAACCTCCCTAGGAATACCTAATAGGATTGTTTATTAGCCACTCCCACATAAGGAGGTAACAATATTAAATTATCAAAGCCCCAAATTTGGAAGGGAAGTCTTGTATGAAGTGCCCTTTTGCCCTTGATTAACAAGCTTGGTCCACTTAGATGCATTCATTATTATTGTACTTAATGGTGAAAATGTGGCAATGAATATTGTGTGTAATTGGCATGTTGTTTTCATCGTCGGTTGGGAAACTTAATTGGGACCCAAGTCCACTAAAGGAATATTATGATGTCCTACAAATGAAGCGTTGAGAGTTGTGGGACTCCTACCACTTGAAAAGCATCATTTCATTCCATGGGAACCTACAACACCCCAGAAGTATGCACTTTACCCCACATTATTCATGAGATGATGCACTTGGACGAGTGTGCCCCATCTAACTAGCAATGATCACATGATTTGGCAGTTGATCCAAGGTGCATATGAGGTTTATCTCACCCCTTGAGACATGGGAGGGTTTGCACCATCCTCTGAGCCCTTAATGTTGGATTTGAACTAGGCTATCATATCACTAAGAAACCCATGAGACCCATTGTGTGCCCTAAACACAAAACTGGGTCCATGTGATGATTTGCAATGAGGTATAGGGGCCAATCCATAAAGTATGATTTTTGCAGCCCTATTCGCTCATTTTGGCATTAGGGGAGCCCAACACATGCCTCGAAGAGGCCTATGCATGCATGATGTCAATATTTCGGCCTCTTTGTAGGTTAATTGTTATGCTTTTACATTGGCTATGACGTTGGCTTGTAACCTCACTTAGTTTTTTCCCATTATTTTATGACTTTAGGGGATAATAGGCTTAAATTATACATCATTGGACACAAATATATTAGATAAACCTCACTTGATCTCTCTCATCATCAAATTTGTGAAATTCATATTGTTGGCTTGGTGGGTCCTGACCCAGGTTCAACGTTAGTTAGCCAAACAAATCCCTACACTACTGGCCCTTTCGGCATCATCCCCCGGAAGGCGAACTGAAGTCTCACCTGAAGCAGTATGGGGGGATGTTGGAACCAAGTTTCTACACCCTGAGATGGTCGTGATGTCAGTTTATTCCTTCTATTCCTGCTTTTGCACAGGTCGTTAAGCTCTAGGGCTCTGTCTGCCTAGCCCCTTATTCCTCCCTTCGATACCTCCATGAAAGGGTACGACTGACCTTCGCGCTTGCACAGATTGTCAAGTTATCTTAAGAATCTTACTTATCTTATTAGATAATCACAGTTAGCACCACGTAAACATATATCTTTATTTGTGTTCAATGATCCAACATATTTACATACATTCGCGCATCACATAAGCATTATAAATGAAATTCATACGCAAATGGCAAGATGCATTAACAGGAAACAAAAACATATAATTTGTAGAATACTTCTCTTTATTGATATCTTCATATGATTGCAGACTCTATCTGCCTTGCGCACACAGCTGCAGGGGTCCGCGCACTCAGCTGTGGATTTCCTCCCTAGGCCTCTACGCACTCAGCTGCAAAGCCTCTACCTATGCTACGACCTAAAAATTAGACTTCTTACCTCAAGCTATGACTATCTGACTTCCAAAATCTTACTTAGAGCTTACTTACTTAGCTCTTTTTTATACAATCCCATGGTCCACGGACCATGGGTAGATCTTTTACAGCTGACTTTACTTTACAAAAATAAGGGCAGACAACCCTTTATGACTCATGACACCTTCGCGCACCACGACCACAAAATGCGGAGACTTTACAATTTTACTATAAAATTTGACCCAAAACATGGGCTTTTAGCCCCAAAATTGTCCTTGGGGGATCTTGTTCCCAACACAAACATCGTGACTCACCCTCGAGTCATTCAGCAGGCGCGGAGATATTGGCACGAAGACCTTCCAATTTAACTCGTATGACCGCAACCTCAGCAGTGCACTGTGCAGTTGCGTACTTCGCATCTTCAACCATCTTCTCAGTCACTGCTCCTAAACTGTCGACCTGAAGCTTTTGCTGAGTTGATTGTAGAGTCACAAGCTTTCCTTCAATAGAGGCTATCATCGTGTAAGCCTCATCCAGACAGGGCTTCGGTCGTGCCTTCAGCACTGCTTCCTTGTGCAGCGTTGCATCCACCTATTCTTTCAGCTGCTTGGCCTCCTACAGCTTTGCTAGTCTTTGTGTCAGCGTGTCAGTACACATTGTGCCCTTGACCTCATCATAGCACTGTTGTAGCTCATGTGCTTCTATCTCTAGTCGTTGTACATTGGGGTCCTCCTGCAATCTTATTAGGACCTTAAACAACTGCTCAAAAAGTTGTGTGTAGTCTGCTACTGCACTGTCAGCCACCGCTACTACTTCTGTGATAGTGGTTGCCCACTGCTCCTTTACTTCTGGTGGAGTTGAAAGTTGGGCCTTCAACTGCAGCTTTGTGATTTGCAAGTTCAACTCCAACTGAACCCTCTCTATTTCTGTCCGAGCGTCGCGCACCCTTGTGGCCAGCTTGCGGACGCGTACCTCAAATGGTTCTTCCTTAGGAATGGCCAACTATGGGACCATTCGGCATGCCTCCTAGATGACCTGCATAATACGCTTGTTCTGATTAGTCGCCTCGATCACAATGGCGATCGCAGAGTCTCGTTATAGTGCCATCTACTCATTGTTGATCCGCTGCTCACTAATCACCTGGAGGGCGCAGTGCTCACATGCCCTCAACTCTGCAATCACTCCATCCTGCAAGAGGTGGAGCGCTTCACCAGGGAGCGCTGCTAGATTCAATCCTACTCCCTTTAGGGCGCTAACAGTGGGCCTGTCAGCTTCTTCTTCATGATCAGCGCTCCATCAGGTAGCACTATCATGCTAGAGGTTGTCGCTCGCAACATCTCAACAGCTTCTGAAGTGCCAATAGCAAGGTTGGTAGACATTATGATAGCCTGTGTTGCGTGGGTCTGCAGTTCCTACAGACGTGTCTGGATAGCCCCAAATACTATTTTTTGTTGCTGCTCAAACTGTTGTAAGGCCTCCACGGTGACATCCCACACCGTGTCACCGATGTCATGCAAATCGCCCTCTGTTAGTGTGATAGGGTCCAGTGATGTCTTAGTAGCCTTTGATTTCTTCATGGACCCTCCTTTCTCCTGCTCCCTTAGATGCTTGATGCAAGTGGATGTCACCTGAGGGTCTGCGTCGTGCTGATCTATATGCTCATACGTCTCCTCCTCTATCTCAAGTGAAGGCAACCTCGCACCTTTGTCAGATCCCCACTCTGTTCCACCTGTTTGCTTCTCTGTCTAATGAGCGACATCACGCTCCACCTAATCCTTGTCAGCGGCCTCCTTCTTTCTCTTCTCGACCAACTGCGTCATCTTTAGCTTGGCCTCCTCCTTCTTTCTCTACGATGTCGACTTGCTTCCTCATACCACCAAGTCTACTGTAGAGCTCCACTCTGCCAGCCATCGTTCAAGTACTGCATCAATGGCATCATCCATTCCCAGGTAAGGCAAGTCATACCATTTCTGCGCAGGGTCCTTACGCGCCCTAATGGACATATGGTGAAATTCGGCTTTAAAATCTACATAGCCCTGCAGGTTGGCATAGACCGTAAGCAACAACCACTGTTTGTGGTTGATGGCCATGTGGATGTTCATTTCCATCAAGATCCAAAAGATCTTGTTGTCCTTGATTTGTTGTGCATCCTTGGTCACCCATAGCGAAGCATACGTCGCTGCTTCTGGTAGGTCTAGCGCGACCAAGGGGAATTGGTTGTCCTCTAGTAGCTCCCATGCTACCAACACAATCGATAGCAAGAGCCACGCGTAGTGGAACGTCTTGTTGAGCTCATGTGCTTCGTGGCAGTTTGCTAGGAACTCTACGCAAAGATAGTCCAACCAGTTGAATTGGACTCCTTCGACACACTAGGCTACTAGCACGACGACAGGTGTCAGCACTTCATTAGTGTGAAACTTCCTCATTACCTTCCCTACTAAAATCTACATAGCTACCATTACAACAGGGTCACAGATGCTGGATATGGCATATCCGCGTATCTTTTACACCAAATTATAACTTTCTTTCATGGCCTCCACGAGGGCTTGCTCACCACCTTTTCCGCCAAATATCATGGCGGGATTCTCTCCTGTGTAAGGCAACTATGTTATACTATGAATCAATCTACCTGTGATGGGTATTGGCTCCTCTAGCCACAGACACCCATCATGCACCAAGCATAGCAGTTGTTTGATGACCAATACTATAACTGGGGTGCAGTTGTAGTGCGGCACCCAAAGTAGGTTGAGAAACCCTGCCTTTTCTACTCCTCTGAGCCACCTCCACGGCTCCAATGTGGTCATTCCAGTGTTTATATCGATGATGCGGTGCATCAGCTTCTTAGTCACTAGGTGAGGGAACTTCTCGTGATCAGCCAAGTCCCAGTATTCAAGTTTCAGCAGAGGAACCCGCCCCATGTGCGGTCCTTCAAAAAAAAATTCATCTGGAAGTAGAAGGGTTTGCAAGAGGACCTTGCTCTCATCGATGTCTTTTGGCACGTTGGTCTTGCTCTTGTGCGGGGGGACATACTCAGGCAACCGTGTGATAAGGTCAGCACCCTGGGCTTCAACCTCTTCCACATCTACTCCCACATCCTCATCGTCCATCGAGATGTCTTCAATTTCTTCCTCCTCTAACTCTAAATTGATGGCTTTTCCCTTCTCCTGTGTGGTAGGCTTTGGTGGATTTCTTCTTGGCGATGCGCACAACGGTATTGCAAGCTGCTTGCCCTTCTTATCCTTTGCGCTCTCCTTGGTTGGGGTGGGCTTTGGTCTCGGTTTTCTTGGTGATTTAGGGACTTCTGCTAATACTTTGGCCACTTCTGGAGTAGCTTCTTCTACCTCCATCTCCATTTTTGTCACCAACTCTTCTACTTCAGTATCTATAGCTTCTATGGGTGCCAACATGATGTTATGAGAGAACTCATGTGTCTCCTTCGGCAATGTCTCAAACACTTTACTAGCTATCATAAGTTCATAGTGCTTGCGATTCATGTGCGCCTGAGAGCTCAACAACTCAATTCTTAAACTGCCAAGTGTTTTTCGTTGAACAGCCACTTGTAATTTATAGGGCATTTTGAATTCAAATCCGATCGTTCCCCCAAATTCGTTTCATTAATTCCGAATTGGCAGCAGATCGTCAAGGATTTGACCCATAAATTTTGTCTTAAATGATGGTTTCCCGTTCCATTTAGCCACGTTTCTACTATCAAATCATGAACAATGACTTCAACGGTCACTTTCTGGACGACCTACATGAATTCACCTTGGGTAGTGCAGCTCCCTTTGCGTTGTCATGAACCCTGTGACACTTCCTTGCTTCGCACAATCCTCCAATCGTGCAGCTCCCAAACTTGAGCAATGTAGTTTATAGTCCCACGCCTCCTTTCAGCTGCCTGGAGTGCTAAGATTGTGCTACGTCCATATAGTCACATGGTCGGACCACCAGTGTATGGCTTCAAGCGACTACCATTCACCTTTCCTGGGAAGGGATCTCCATTTAGGTTGACCAACTGAACCGCTCCTCCGTTGGTAATCTCGTTAATGACATAGGGCCCTAACCAGTGCATTATGAACTTCCCTGGAAATTTATCAAACTTACTATCATATACCAAAACCAGGTCATTTACCTTAAAGGTGTGCAGCTTAATGTGCCAATCATGCCATGCTTTTTCGCGCTGCTTTTGGACCTATTGGTGAAATCTAGCTAGAAATCTCTCTTCCTCAAGCTTAGCCAGCTATGCGAGCCTCTCTTCCAGGGCTTTGCAATCAATCATACTATGAGTGCCGCTATGCGCAGACTAGGCACAATGTATTCCATGGGCATCACTACTTCAACACCATATACAAGCCTAAAGGGTGTTTGTCCAGTCAACTTCTTGCATGTTGTCCGATAGGCCCATAGTATGGCCGGTATGCGTAGGTCCCAATCACTTCGCTGAGCATTGCAAACCTTGGTCAACGCGTTCTCTAGCACTTTATTAAATGCTTCCACCATCCCGTTAACCTGCGGGTGATAAGGCATGCTCTTCTGGTGATATACCTGAAATTCTTCTGTTAGCACGCTCATTGTCTCATTCAGAAAGTGTGTACCATGATCACTCATCAAAATATTTGGACACGCAAATCACGTTAGTACATTCTCAAAGAGGAACTTTGCAGCAGCCAAGCCTGTGCAATCCTTCACGGGCTATGCCTTTGCCCATCGAGTCAAATACTTCGTCATAGTGCTAATATACCTCACTGTCGTCTTTCCTTGGGGCTAGATGGGTCCCACAAAGTCTATCACCCATTTCTCAAAAATTTGTAACATCATCTATGGATTTAGAGGTATCTCATCCCTATGCAATGGTTAGCCAGTCCTTTGACATACATCGCACGCCTTGCAATACTCTTTTGAACCCTAATGGAGGGTTGGCCACCACAACCCTACATGTAGAATCTTCTACGCAGTTGCTCTCCCTACATAATGTCCTCTCGCGGCGCCCCCATGAGCGTCCGCGAGGATGTTTCTCCTTTCAAACTCCGATACATATCATCGCAATATCTCATTAGACCCCATTTTGTACTGATGCCCAACAATGACATAAAACTCTGTCACGCGCACCACTAACTCCTCCTTCTGTTGGACGGTGTATCCTTCCAGGGTAGCTCCTATCATTACGAAGTGTACAATATCCTCAAAATGATCATTCACAATGTGCACTGCAAATAGCTGCGCGTCAGGCAACTCCTCCTCCAAATTAGTGGACTCTTCCCCTATTTCGATGCGCGACAGATGGTCTAGTCCCACGTTCAGTCGCCCAGGTTTCACAATAAATTCAAAATCATACTCCTCAAACAATAATAACCATCTACAGATTCTCCCCCAAACACAGGCTTATTGACCAGGTATTTCATCACGGAATGATCTGTATACATCTTAAAATGGCCAGCGAATAAGTAGTGTCTAAAATTCTGGAGCGCATATACCATGGCTAACCCTTCGCGCTCGATGGTGGAATAGTTCCTCTCTACTTTGGATAACCTTCTGCTTGCAAACACTATAGCATGGTCCAAGTACTCTCCACCAGCCTGTGTCAGTACTGCTCCCAGCGCTATACATGATGCGTCAACGTGTACATGAAACTCCTTCTTCTAATATGGGAAGACTAAAATCAGCGCGGTGACCATCTTTTCTTTCAATACATCCAAACTCTTCTTACAGTCCTCGTTCTAGCAGAATGTGACATCCTTCTTCAACAACTTCTCCATAGGTGCAATGATTTGGGCATAACCTTTGATAAAAATTTTGTAATATCTTATAGGTCCTACGGTAGCGTGCAGTTGTTTCACACTCTTCGACACTTCCAAGTTTAGTATCACCGCGATCTTCGCGGGATCTACCATCAGTCCCTGTCCACAAACCACATGACCTAACAGGGTCCCAAAAGGAACACAAAATAGGCACTTCTTCAGATTAAGTGCTATCTTGTATCTTTGACAGGTATCTACATCAAGCGCAAACTTGCCACATGGTATTTCACCAGCCCAAACATAGTCTAGTCATCAAAGTATACTTCCAGGAACTTATGAATAAATTCCTTGAAAGCAGCAATGACTACACATGAGAAAATCACAGGCACATTCTTCAATCCAAACGGCATTACAGTGTACTAAAAACACCCCCACTCAATCATGAAGGTCATCTTGCTTCTATCCTCCAGTGCAATTTTGATCTGATGGTACCCAGAGAACCCATTACTGAAGGAATATGCTTCTTGGCCACCTATATTGTCCAACACTTCATCACTGAACAAAATCGGGAAAGGATCATGTACGCAAGCATCATTGGACTTTCTGAGATCCATGCATATCCTTATTTCATCCTTCTGCTTCTTCTCCTATACCACCATTGGGCTTAACCAATCAGATTCTTCCATAGGCTCAATGATGCCTGCCATGACCATCTTGTCTAGCTCTAAGCGAACCTTCTCCTTATACTTCGGATTGAGACGATAAGGTCTTTGCTTAACCGGCTTCGCATAGGGCTTCAATGTGATTTTCATAACACCCAAGTCCTTGATTATCCCTTTTAGGTCTGTAAACTTGGTAGGGAATAAATCTTGGTATTCGCGGAGAAATTCAGCGACCTTATCAACCATCCACTGTTGCGTCGTCCCAATAATTTTCAATCTTCGTGAATTTGGGCTCTACCTCCGTACCAATGTTTATCTGTTTCGTTTTCAGTGGTGCAGTTATATCCGGATTCTCAATCTGTGGTCCTTCAACCTTACAGTGACCTTTTGTTTCAGGGATGTTAATCTTTCACGAATCCTCATCCTCTTCTTTAGCGGTTACATTATAGCATTCTAGCGCGTGACTCAACTGAGTAGCCCACTCAGGCTGAATCAGGTCCAAAGGATCATGTGATATCTTAAAGATTATTGCTTTTACTTCTTGTAGCACCTCGTCAATATAGTCAAACCCGTCTTCGAAGTTTAATGTCATTATGAATCCTTCACGCAGAATATCCCATTCACCTACACCATGGAGGAGCTCTATTTCTACATACCAGTTCATTGGGACGACATTTAGGGTGTGATAGAACAAGTGCACCCATTCAGGCTAGGGCTTCTCTCCATAAGCCTTAGCCCATTTGGCCAAGTGTGCATGCGGATCATCCTGTCCATCATACTTGTCTGTTATTCGTACCTTCAGCTTCCCAAAGCGCATCCTCATCATCCTCCTACATTCACGCTAATCATTAAAGCTTCCCTTGTGTGTACCCCACCATCTTGCGGGCAATAGCGTGCAGTGCCCAATCCAATGCCTGGAAGCATTGCTTTTCTGGTACCTCCCTCTCAAATGAATCCAAAAAGATATCTACATCATTTAGGCCATCGTAAGTGGGCAGATTTCTTACCTCTGACGACACACAGTGCAATGACTGGATCATCATGTTACAACTCAGTGTAGTTACTTCATGTAACTAATCTTCCAGCGCTCTAATTCTTCATCAGAGTCCGAGGTGCAGGAACTCTCGCAATCCCATGTAATTTGTCCATCTGTTGTTGGATTCACCCAATCTTGGTCTCGCGTTGTTATCTTATCGATACAGCCGAGATCATCATTACTCTCATAATCGCGAACTGGTTCAGTATAGCGCGATCCTTCAACAGGATTGAGGGGTACTATTACGCGGAGCGATTTCTTCTTAAATATCATCTTTCACTTCTTTAGGTTGATTACCCCGTTCATATCAGTAGCCCAATCAATGCGAAGGAGCATAGGGTAGGGGTTGCTATCATCCACAATTTCTATTACTTCAAAGCTAGCTAATTCACTCGCACCTTCAATATCTACAGTAACCCCTTGCAGCCACCCCATGGGGATGAACTTCTGTTGATTCGCCATCCTTAGCTGAATCGGAGACCACTGTAGCACGGGTCTTCCCATCCGTTCCCAAGTCTACTTTGGTAGGACATTCACATCTAACCCCAGGTCCAAGATAACCTAATCCATTTCATACTCTCCTATCTACGTGGTCAGTCTCATTTCCCATCCCATCCTTGTTTTATGCTTACCAATCTTTCATACTATGCGTGGCTCAGCCTAATTGTTTCTAGCGCATCTATTTATGAGCTCCTGTAACCCCTTTACAACCTTGCTATCGCGCAGTAACTTCATGCATGTCTCCAGGAAGGTTGTAAGCATAGAAGGGTCCATCTCTTGATCATGCTTATCCCTACTCCCTGAGATGGAGGCCTCAGCGAAGCTCTTCTTCGCTTCCATGAATGTTTCATGTGAGTGCTCTAAATCGAACCCAGCCTCCTTCGTCAGAGCTTTACGAACCCATGTGTTTTCTTCGAGTTGTTTCCCCTTGTCATCTCTTATTGTGATTCCACTTCGAAGCACTATATTCACATTCAAATCCTCTTCGCACGGCTCAGACCTCATCATTTGCAGATTTTGAGTCAGTCGAGGTGGTAGCACCCCTTTGTCACATATCCTTGTTATCAGCATAGGACAGTCTTCTGTTTCATGATCAAACAGAATGCAATACTTTCACGACAAACGTGTTGGGTTAGTGCAATCGCGGGCATAGTGTCCTGGTCCTCTGCAATTGTAGTAGATCAGTTGTCCCCAACCTCTGTCAGGTCCTCCTCTACCTCCACCTTGTTTGTGCCCCTAGAAGCCTGTCCACACCATCCCCGCACTCTGGTCAAGGGGGCATGTTTCTGCATGTACCCTATAGGTGGGTGTTCCATCCATCATCAATTCATAGCTTTTGCAATTGTGCTCATCATGCCCTATCAACCTATAGAAGTTTTAGAACATTTTTTGCGATGTCTGTACAAACTTCTGCAGCAAATGACAGTTATCTGTGGCATGTTTTCTTGCTATCTAACATATAGCGCACCACAATGCAGGCCCTACTTTTGGTCCTACCTGAGCTGCCAGCCTCAAAGGAATCGGTCCTCCTCCTCCAATATAGTTCACAAAGATCGAGCAATGGTCCTTATCATGCCCCTGACCCTTGCATTTCAAGCACCATACCTCTTCGTGCACCTTTGGTCAAACCGTTTTGTCCTGCTTCAAACTTTGCATCTCAAGGAAAATATTTTTCAACTGTGCATGGATCTGCTGAACCCC
Source organism: Pinus taeda (assembly GCA_000404065.3). Lineage (NCBI taxonomy): Eukaryota > Viridiplantae > Streptophyta > Pinopsida > Pinales > Pinaceae > Pinus > Pinus taeda. Next base: position 68,160 of record APFE031301821.1, read on the forward strand.
CAGATTTGGATCTTGCATCGATGTTTCATGCAATCTCATTGCAATCTCCAAGGCCTCTTCCTGAGTCAATATCTTTTGTTGTGACAATGCAACCGTTAGGTGTGGCAGGAGCGAAGCCATGAACCATTCGTGGTGTTTTCCATTTGTTACGTTTGTTAGCGCTTGGAATTCACCTAGGCTGAGATAGACAAACTCTCAAGGCTACATCAAACCATTTCACCTCATAGCTAGCCCTACGAGGTATGAGAAGGCTCTCTCGGGTCAGATTCGGTAGATCTTTCAATATGATAAGCTGACCAATTAGGATCAAAGATATTATGCTAGTAAATTGATAAGGGGGGTTGACTTAAAGATTTTTTGGTTTTTGGTGGCAATTGGAGGGAGTGCAATTCAGGGTGCGGGGATTGAGCACAGTTTTTGCAGGGGGATCTTTGGGGCAAGGTAGGAGTGAGCGCTGATGCTTTAATCTGAGATGGATGATCAGGGATGATAGAGAAGGAGCTAAAGAGGGCAAACAACCATTTGAATCCTCTCTAGATAGCAGAAAACATAAATTTTGAACAAACTAAAAAGCTGAGCATGTCAAAGCATGTATTCAAACTTTACCACTTCATCTGTTCCAATAGAAGCAAAAGAGAGATGTAGAATACATAAACAAACTTACAATAACATGTAGAGAACACACCATCAACACTACAATCCACAAGAATCCACAAGGATGTCTGCAAATCCCTGGCCTTCTTCCTCTTGAAATTGCAAAGATAGATGTACAATATACAATAAAGCTTTCTCCCACAAGAATCCAACCTTCCAACCTCTCAAAATGACTAAGAAAACACATAATATAGGCAAGCTAACCTCTTCCTTTGCCTCTATGGGTCGAGCTCATCCTTCTAGGAGCAGTTTGAACTAATTCCAAACTAAGCACTAGATAATAGGCAGCTCAACAACTTGCCTCTGTTACTTAGCTAACTGATTCATGCATTAATTATTCACTTTTTACATCAAGGAAGCTTCTAGAAGGGTAAAGAGAGATAAAATCTATCAAAGTGCCATGAAAATATTACATTTATCCATCATCTACAAGTAAAAATGGTCAACCATAGTCAAAACAGAGTTTTTTGACAAAAAAGGTCAATTCTGGCAAAGCTGGCTCTCACTGTCGCGCCCCCTGTGCAAATGGTCGCGCCCCTTTGCTGCAATTTATGAGTGGGTTCCACTGGTCCAAATCAGGTGCAAGATGGCTCATTGGAAAGCTTGATCTGTCTACTTTCCATCCCAAGTGGAATTTCTACATTTGGAGTTGTTTTGCCCCCTCAACAACCATTTCTCCCAAGGTCACTTTCTGCAACTCAAAAAGTGGGCAGAAAGTCATTTTTTTGATGTATTTTGAGCTTTTGGAGGCTCAAATCTCAAAATCAGGCTCCTCCCAAGTATTGGTAATTTTTCTCTTTGCATGCCCTTTCCAAAAATGCCAAGTTTT